>CM042324.1:37211661-37279161 GCA_023566125.1 Zingel zingel
GGTGTTGTAGTTTGTAGACGGTCCCTAAGCACTCGTCTTACTGCCAGGTGCTCGTAGAGACCAATGTTATTTCTCCAGGTTAGAGGGCGGCTCGTTTCGTTGAAAGTGAGTTTGTAGCTCGTTGTTTACCTCACTACGGTAGGAAAGATGCGTTGTTTGTGATTTAATGTTTTGCTCAGAAGTTATTGATCCCGGAAGTTCGAATCTGTGAATGTCTTTCCAACTTTACCGGACGTGGAAACTGGGTCCAAAGTCTAACTATAAAACTGTACATTTGCCTGCGTTACAGCCATGTTAGCTGACTGTTAGCATGTCTGACAGCACAATATAGAAAACACAAGGGACAGTGAAGCAAATATTGGACTATTCATTTAACTGAAGGTAGATCGTTTATTATATATTATTATTAAAGGCACAGCAACAGCTTGGTATTGTAGTTTAGAGCAAATGCTACTCAAACAGGAGTAAATGCTGTTCTTATACACATTTGGTGCTTCAGTGAGTTCTGCGATGTTCATGGTAAAGAAGGAACATGCACTGCAACGCTGCGGCTCACTGTTGTGTTTTAATAGCTTTTGGAACAGAAGAATAAATATGAGGCTGTGGATACACGGACAGTCCTCAGCTCAGCCTTCTCTCAGGAGCCTGCCATTAGACACTCTTGCCACAAGATAGCGACGTAAGCCCCAACATCCCATGCGTCATGTGCCATAGAGGGTTTTCACCGACGTCACATTCTGGGCGGTAACCTGGATGCGCGGCCATGTTGGAGGCACTCGGTGTAAACAACTGAATGGAGTAATGGAGTATTGTACACTTTGGATACTTTAATACTTTATGTCTAAACAAAAGAAAAGCTCATCAAAACGCTTCCAAGATGCAAAGGCATAGAAGGACTTGGACCACAAAAAAAGACACGATATTTTGAGAAATTACAGTTTACTGGCGGTGCAGATCCCTACAAGTTGGCTCCTCTTCTTGGATCCATGGCGACCTGGTGATTCTTCCTTGAGTTGCATATCCCGATATAGTCAAATACCTGGTTTTCTCGCCGAGCCCATACACAGTGGAAGACCTTAAAGGGATATTTCACCATTGGAAAGATGAATATATCTTTAAATTGGGTCACTTATGTAGTAGAAATGTAATTTTTTTTTATTAGAAATTGGTGGCTTCTAGGCCGAGAAAAGCCAGAAAATGTGTTTTTGGCTCATGTGGATGAAAGACTCTAAATCCCAGAATGCACTTGCTTCTCTGCTTTAGCATCTACTCCCAAGCCACGCCTACCCTTTACAGACAGACAGTGAGACGATCTCCTCAAGTGTTTTATTGTCATTTCAACCATATACACGATACGTTTCACCGTGGCTCAAGTGGTTACACATTTAAAATATATAAAAAACTACCTTATATAAAAACGACATACGAAACAGGCTACATTTAGTGCACACACATTATATGCTCCGTAAAGTTCAGCTAACACATAGCTAGGCTACTAGCATTAGCGCTT
This sequence comes from Zingel zingel, assembly GCA_023566125.1. NCBI lineage: Eukaryota > Metazoa > Chordata > Actinopteri > Perciformes > Percidae > Zingel > Zingel zingel. The sequence continues at coordinate 37,213,172 of CM042324.1, forward strand.
GGTGGGCTGAGGTATAAAGTATAAACGCAGCCCTAAATTTGCGTGGGATGTAGAATGGTTGGCATTTAACAGTCACAAACTCCACCAGCAGTTAGCAGTTAGTTGGATACAAGCACCCAATTTCTGCAACAGGCAGTCCGTGTTAACACAGCACACCTCGACTAGTCTTACCCGATGACGCAAAAATCGTCGTTTTTCGTCATCGGAAGATTTTTTTCCCAGACCCACAATACAGAGATCTCTCCTCTCAGGGGGACATGATGGAGGGAAGCACGATCATTCAAAAATACTACCGCGTTTCTGCTGATACAAAGTTGAATGCTAAATTGGTGAAGTATCCCTTTAAATCCTACAAAAGTTTGGAGGCCTATAACCAGATGGTGTGTGGATGGGTGAGGGAGACGCAGTACCAAGTCATTAACGATCATTGTGTTGTGAAGGCCAAAGTAAGTAATGCAATAACGTCTTTAATCAACCTAACCTTAACTGTATGATATAATTGTTATACTCAAGGTGTAGCCAAGTGACTCTCAATAGTTTTTTTTTTTTTTTTTCATATCAAAGACCGAACAAGACAGATTTTTCCCTCGTAGATCCTGGTTGAGCTTTGCCAACCACAAGCGCCTCCTTTCCTCTGATAACTTCTGGCATTCCTCTCCCTGGTTTTTAATAACTTTGGAAGTCGATAATATTCCAAATGTTTTTCTCGGTCTGACCTATTGGTACAATCTAAAACACAGCAATAATTAACCATTTTCCTTGACGCCGTTCGGGATCTACTTCAGTGCCTGTGCTTTGTTGTGATGCGGAGTACCTCCAACATGGCGACTTCTGGTCTGATGACGCGTCGTGAAAATCCTCTCTAAAGCACAGCGGGGACACTGAGATCTCCAAAAATACAAGTCTTTTTGGAGAGCACTGCATTTATTAATGTGCTTTGTTCGTACTGCAGAACAAAATATACATGTTTAAATCCAACGCTGAACTGTACAGGCCCACATCAGCTCCTGTTGTTGCCTGTGGTACTTGACCTACATCCATGACCTCAACTTATATAATGTCCAGCTACACACACACTCTCTGTTTTTCCACTCAGTGGGGCGATCACAGGAAAAGTGCATTCCCTCTATCGCGGTACTCATTACAGTTTTTTTTTTTTTTTTTTTAAATCGTTAACAAGCATCAGGCAATATGAAGCAACTTTTTCAAAACTCTTCATACAGTCTACATTACTAACGTATATCATGGCCAAACAGTTACATAATCTCTCCTCCAAAACTCACTCAAACCACCAGAACACTTCATACATGTCTCTAAATAAGCTCGCTGGATCAAAATACTGGAAACACCTCTCACATTTAGAAAGCACACACTGACCTAAAAACACTAAGAACAGGGAGCATTACATAAATGATCAACTTTTATCTTTGAAGTTTGAATGATTTTTCACATAAATAAGTATTTCATTATAGAAAAAGACCTTTCACCTTGACTGTAGTCAAGTTTATGTTACAATAATTAATCTAAAATTTCCTCCAATATCCTTTATCTGTTGTTTTATATCTGTGCATATAGTAATTTATAGTACTTGTAAAAACATTTTTTTTAATCCAGAAAAGGGCTGCAATAATAATTAACCATCAACAACATGTAGGCTATAGTATAATCACCCAAACTGTACAGAACGGTGAGGGTTCCTCCCTCTCTCCTGCATTTGGCCACAATTTATCCTCAACATCACATCTCTCTTTCAGCTGAAATCAGCTGTTTGGAAGGATTATACTTCAGGTTATTGTAAATATTCCGCTAACATTTTCTATATATTTCAATTTGGTCACTGCAGAAATGCACAAGATTTGCCATCAGTCTGTTTTGAATGTGTTTCTAACAGTTTGAAAGCATTGTGTTAGCATTTGAACAATGTGCTGCAGATATATATATATATATATATATATATATATATATATATATATATATATATATATATATATATATATATATATATATATATATATACTCCTGCAGGTGGTGGAATATATGTATGAGAAAAGAGTTCATGGATTTTGGTGAATGTGGTCACTGTATGCATTTTGTGTGAAAGAAATGACAATTGATTGACAGTGTGGTCCACATAGACTTCTGTTTCCCTGACTGTGTGAAGAGGTTTGACAATGTGACTGTTCTTTTATCCATGCTTTTTGTGAAATGTAGGCGCTGAAAAAAATTGTAATTTCTTTTTGTTTTATAAAATTGGTATCGAAAAAAGTATTGTTTAGGACCCGGTATCGAAGTCATGGTATTGGTGTCATAACGTGAGGTACAAGGTAATGGAGCCTTTTATACATTGTCGTGTTTCTTTAGAAATAAACAATGGACAAATAGTCTTTGAACGCTTCAGATGTAAAGTTATTCGCTGTCAAAGTGGCGTCAAAATGAATTGCAGTCAATGGGATGCTAACGGGAGGTGATCGCTTTGTAGCATCAAAATGGCGCCATAGGAGGTTGATGTCGGTATTGAATATTTTTTTTTCACAATACCTTATTATGTTTCAGGAGAGATGTCCTCCCAAGTCCAACTGAGGCTGCTGCCGAGAGCCAGATGCATGTTTGATGAGCCGGTTCAGGTGAAGGTGGCTGGGTTGAGGGCGAGACAGGTGGTCACCATGAGAGCCAGATCCACTGACGAGAAGGGACTGGTGTTCAGCTCCTCAGCCACCTACAAGGCTGATGGGAGCGGGGAGATCGACCTGGAGAGAAACCCCTCTCTCAGCGGGAGCTACGTTGGCGTGGAACCCATGGGTCTGCTGTGGTCCATGAAGGCGGACTCCTTGCACAGAAGGTTTATAAAAACTAATTCACTGAACCACCATGTGGTGAATTTCTCTGTGCACGAGAAGGAGGGTGAGGGCAGGATGCTGGCGGAGGCGACCAATGAGAGGCTTCTGATTGGAGACGGAGTCAGCCGGCTCCCCATCAAAGAGGGGAATATCCGTGGAGTCCTGTTCACTCCCCCAGGTTGGACTATGTCTCTGTCACGCTTCCAGCCATTCAGTTAGTAAAGTTAAAGGAAAATGCTGGCATTCATTTATCATGATTATTACCTTGTTGAATAACTCTCCTCTGAATTTAAGATGCCATCATTTTGGGTTCTCATGTGTCTTTGATGCAGGAAGAGGTCCATTCCCTGCCCTGTTGGATCTGTACACTTTTGGTGGAGGTTTGTCAGAGAAAAGGGCCTCTCTGCTGGCCAACCGTGGATTTGTGGTTCTGACGGTAGCACTGTACGGTCATGATGACATGGCGCGGAGCATCAAAGAGGTCCATCTGGATCATTTCGAAGAAGCTATAGAGTTTTTAAAAAAACAAGATAAGGTGAGTTGTTAGTATTTTTTTTAGGACACATTTGTTAGTTTGTCTGTCTGCCACTGTGTCTTGTCATACCTTCACTGGGGTTGCTAAAGATAAAAAAAAAAGTTAAAATTAGTTAAGTTCCATTTATTGGCGCTTACCCACTGCTAGTACCGGCTCGGCTCCTTTTTCCATTGCAGATTTAGTACCGCCTCATGCGTGAGGCGAGCGTGGCTGGTCGTCATAGCGAAGCCGCAGGAAACTGCCGTGACCTAACGCGACACACACGCAGAACGTGGAAGGTGTGTTGTTTTTGACTCTCGGCATGTGGCGGTTTGTTCAGGACACCCCCGTCTGTCGCTAGCAATGATGACGCAGTGATTAGTGACAATTCTCTCTGACCAATCTGTAGTCTGCAGGTTTTCACGTCACCTTTTGGTATCGCCTCAGCTCACTTGGAACCTCGATGGAGGTGATACTAAAAGAAGTACCTGATGGCAGGTACCAGGGACTTTTTTCATAATGGAAAACCAAAAAAGTCGAGTCGAGCAGGTACCATGTAATGTAAAAACGCCATTTGTTTATCTACAAAAGATGGAACCTTTGTGACATCACAAGAAATAGTAAAAAGCAGGTTCTAGTTGACATGTTTTTCCACAGGTGGGCAGTAAAGGAGTTGGTGTACTATCCCTTTCAAAAAGCGGAGATCTTGCACTGTCAATAGCCTCTTACCTGCCAGGTGTTGAGGCCACAGTGTGGATTAACGGCTGCTGTGCCAATACACTTTTACCCCTCTACCATAACAAGAGCCAAATCCTCCCTGCGTTAATGATGGACATCAGCAAGATAGTTCCCACTGAGTCAGGGGCCTTTATGGGCAAGAATGTTATGCATAATCCGCTGGCAGAGGAGAACAAGGCCACCCTGGTCCCCATTGAACAAGCCAAGGGACATTTCCTCTTTGTGGCTTCAGAGGACGACCTCAACTGGGACAGCAAGGCTTACATGGACCAGATGGTGGAGAGACTGCAGCGTCATGGGAAGGACAACTTTGAGAGGGTGTCTTACCCTGCAGCAGGACATTACCTAGAGCCGCCATATGGACCCTACTGCCCCTCCAGTTTCCATGGGGTTGTAGGAAAGCTAGTCATGTGGGGGGGTGAGCCCAGGTCCCATGCAGCAGCTGAAGTCCACCTGTGGAAGAAGATCCAGGAGTTCTTCAGAACTCACTTGAGCTGTGATTTTACACAGACTAATGCTAAATTATAGATACAAATATCATGATTAGAAGATGTGAACAGATAAATCACCAGCCAGTTAAAGGTGGAGTCTGCGATTCTGGAGAAACATTGTTGATATTTGAACTTAACACGCTAACAAATACACCCCTCCCGTCAGTGCTCATTCATAATGTTAGCATGTGTCAAATTTACCGTCCATCTCCCTCACACTGCCTTTCTCTTTATATATCCATGGCCATCCCCTGTCCTTGGTCCGAGCCACTTTATTAGTTTCCCATTGACAGAGCTGGGCAGTGTATGAACGCTGTTTTTTTTAGCGCACACAGAATGGACAGGGGGCGACTCCACTGGCTCCAAAAAAAGTATATTTCTATAGAAGTATATGAAAAAATGACCCATTATCTGCCTTAATTTATTACCTCAGTAAACATTTCCATAATGAGTTTATCGCCCCACTTTTTGCCACAGCTGAAATGTGGTTTTAATGGAAGTTAATGAGGCATTTTTGGTCATGAAGGTGTCCAGAGGGAGTACCTGGCACTACATAAAAAATACTAATGCAATCAAATCAATTTTGTTGCTAATCTTTGACATATCCAGACTGTAATCGCAACCAAAGCCCCATCCCCTATTATTTATTATATGGAAAATAATTATTTTTTTGTGTTTTAAAAAAAAATAATAATAATAATAATTCAAATAATTAAACTGGCATTTAAAGAGTTAAAATTCGGAAAATTATTGAATATTTGATCATTTTGATCAGGGCTAAAGTTGAGTAAGGGACTCAAGCAAAAAAGCAGAAAAAAATATTGATGTATGATTAGGCGTTCATCACTCATTCCACTCGTTATTTCTGTGTTAGCAGTCCGACTGCCCGCCCTCTGACCCAGCAAGTCAGGTCGGCCAAAATGAAGGCGACAGCTCCTCCAACGGCACAGAACACACTGAACAGACTCGAGTCACCGACCTCGCTAGACTGTCTAACGGCCGATTATCGGGTTGGTGTGTCTGCCTTAGAATTCAACCAAGCCATGTAATAATGACATGTATTTATTATTTTAATTGCATTATAATTAAAATGCAGACTCTGTATAACTGTTTAAAAACTGTGATTTTAGGTTTGTGTCAGTATTTATTGTACAAAATCTTGAGGACATTATGGAGTGTGGAGTTAAGTTTTACACCCAGCACATGCAAACTTCGACACAATGTTCTGACATGTTTTGCCTCTTTTAAAAAAACAGCTGTTGTGTGTGTTGTTGTGATCCCAATGCAGACAGACAAAGCGGACGATTATACTCACATTTCTCAGCTCCAAAGCACTAGAATAGATGAGCGAGGGGGCGTATCAGTTTAATTAATAAAATGCAAAGAATAAAGCAGTAAAAGAATACAGCGTCATTATCTTTTTGAATAGGCTCACGCCAAAACAAGCAGTTTATAATGGAAGTCTTAAAATGAAACGTGAATTGCCTTTACAGGTGTGTGTCCAAAAAAGTGTATGCTAACCTACGGCCCTATTATCACCAACACATTGACCAGCTTTAAACAGGTGGAGGAGCAACTATGCTACACCAACAAGTGGCATTTGAACACCCCAATTGGGCACAATACACACTTAATGTCTGGTAACAAACCCTTTGCTTGTAAGCAGTGGAGTGACAGAGGTATTTATACTGTAAACCAGCTATTCAATGAGAAAGGTATGTTGAGTTTTAAAGACCTAAGAGCTAGTTTTGAGGTCCCTAGGACATTCTTCTTGTATCTGCGCTTAAGATCAGCCCTAAAATGTCATGGAGTGCCACGGGGAAACAGTCTTGAGGCACACCCAGTCATTAAATGGCTTCTTGATTTTCCTGTGAGAAGATTAGCATCCAAGATCTATGCTAAACTGATGCAAGTATCCATAGGAGAACTCCCAATAGCAAGGACATGGGAGCGAGAGCTGAGCCCTGAGGGGAACATAATTAATTGGGAGACAGTTTGGGACAACATTTTCCATTGTTCCAAGAACCCAAATCACCAGCAGATCCACTTCAACATATGTCATAGGACATATTGGACTCCTCAGAAGAGATACGTCTCTAAAGTCATTCCCACTCCCTACTGCACGTTCTGTCAACCTGAACAAACCTTCCTGCACATGATCTGTGAGTGTGAAAAGGTGCATGAGTTCTGGAATAAAACAACATCAATAATATCTGATGTGATAGGATGTTGAATTCCCACTGACCTGACTGTTTTGTTACTTAATGACGACTCTAAATTACACCTGCTTGGGAGAAAATTTGGCTAGCTGGCTCAACCGCAACCAAGAAAATGATAGCTCAACGCTGGCTCCCCCCCCTTTGTATAAAACAGTGGTTGGTGTATTTCCTAGACATAGTTATGCTTGAGCTATCTACAGCAAGGATTAACAAAGCCAAACTATCCAAACTATCAGCCTATGGAAAAAGGCAGCAGCACAAGTATCAGTCTTAATGACCTCAACACCACAAGAACTAGAGGAGTGACTAGGCAAGGTGGGATTTCTGTTTGTTAATTTGTTTTGTTTTCCTCAAGACCGCAGAGGGCGGGTGAGGGGTTTTGTTCTTGTTCAATTTGTGTTTCTGTTCTGTATGTTAAAAAAAAAAATAATAAATAAAAAAAATTGATTATAAAAAAATAAATGAAACGTTAAGTGCTCTCAGTTTCTTTGAACGTCACAGTGAATAAAGCAGTTATCTCACATCTTGATGAGTGTACACAAAAGGGTATGCCACATCTCCCTGGCATATAACCTTTCTTTTCTAAAATGGAAAGGTAACATCTTCAGTATTACAGAAATGTATTATGTGTTAGGAAATGTATTTAAATGTATTGTATAACATAGGCTACAACAATTGTAACAATGTAAAATATGCCTACATATTTCAGCATAGTTTACGGCACTATATAATATTTATATTTGTTAATAGAGTATTCACAGTGTAGGTGTAGCTACTTTCAAAGTAAAGCTTTGCAAGCTACCAATTAGTTCACATTGGAAGTTGAACCAGCACATCATGTGATAGGAAATTGTAAGAAAGTCACATGTCACAACAAGTGCCACTCAATTGAGTTTATGAAAAAAAGGGCCCATAGATACACCCAAAAAAATGAAATACACCGCTATTTATGGGAAAGTGTAAGAATACTGTGTCCATCAGAGAGTCCAGGTGGGGGTATTGCACCAAGCTGGATTACTCAGTTAGCCAGCCAGGTAACTCAAAATAGCTTTAAGCTTTAAGCTCAACATGAGTTTTGAACACATACAAAAAAAAAGTTGTATGTATAAAAAATGGACAGACAGTTATAACCAGTTTACAACTATTATTTGTGCAAGTGCACAAACAACACACTGAGATTGTTATTTTGTACGTGTTATGTATAATAATGCAGCCTTCTTACACTGTGCTATGAATCATTAATAGAAATATACATCAGTTATCAGTGTTATGGGTTGGTGTGTTTTCTTATTTTGGTAGTCTGTTTCGGTTCTGTTTCCTGTTTTATTTTGATAGTCTGTGTCCGATCTTGTCTTGTCTAGTTTTACTTTCGGTTTTCCCGCTCCTGTGATTGCCTGATGTTTTCCACCTGTTTCCCAGCCCTTGTGTCACCTGCCTCTCGTTACCCTCTGTATTTAGTTTTTGTGTTCCCCTTGTCCAATGTCAGATCATTGTTAGTTTGTTTGTTATTCCAGTGGTATTTGTTTCCCAACTGTTTGTATTCATGTGAGTTTTTGGTTCCGTCGTGTTTTCCGTGTCAGCTTTTCTTTGTTCAACTTTGCTGTGGACTTCTTTGGATTTTTGTGTTTTGTTAATTAAAACTTTCATCTTCAACTTCTCCTGCCTGCTCTCTGCACTTTGGGTCTGCCATCCATCCATTTTCCCAAACCTAACAATCAGTTTCCATAGGATACTATAGTTGTTGACAAATGTAAATCTCTTGTACCATTATAAACAATATTAAGTGTTTATATACTGCTTTTAAATTTGGGATTAAAGTAAAGTGTTACAGTTTGCACAGTAAGTCCTGGTAAGTTGCATACTTTGCCCTGCTGGTGTTCATTTCAAGATGGGCTTCTATGAGTAATGCCCTGTGAACACTCTGGCAAATCAACACGCCTCTGCCATAACAAAGAAAGTTCATCCAAATACGCATTGAGGGCCAATAACAAATCATTTTTAAATGCTAAATATTTTCATAAATAAGACTGTTTCTATAAGTATGACCCACTCCATCACACTTATGAGAATTATCTTAATTGTGACATAACAAAGATAGATTCTGTCTTTAATAAGTGGTGGAAGTCGGCCTTAATAATATGGAAGATATAGAACAGATGAAAGCAAATGTGACTTGACCTCACCCAGTGTTGTTAATATTTGTCATGTAATGCTTGATAGTCTCACCCTTAATCAATCAATTTTATTTCTCACATGAAATCGTACGAGGTACAATTCCAGTCAAATGTTTATCCCAGATCCTGTTTGTTACTGTGGCAGGACACACTTAATAATGTATTAATCCCACAAGGGAAATTACAATGTTTTCACTCTGTTAGAACACACATTACAAAGTCCAGTTGGGGGTTCAGAGCACAGGAGAGGACCTGGCACCTCTCCAGCTACTAGTCCACCGCCATACTTCGTTCCGTATGAGGACTTGAACCAGCGAGCCTCAGGTTCCAAACCCAACCCAACTCCCTACAGACTGGGCTACTGCCACCCCCAATTAATGAGTGGCTAAGATGACGCAACTATCAATGCTTGAATCCTGCACCAACACCTGCTCCAAACATAGAGAACCCTTTCCCTAAAAAGTTATCCCCAAACCTGCACCAAACAAATGCACTGATGGGTGGCGATATCCTGCTGTTTAATGTGTATAGCAGTGCTGCCTAATTTTGTCCACTAGATGATGCTCTATTTCCATGAGAGTATACAAGCTGAGGTCAAAGCAGCATGTCCTTGTAGGAAACATTCGATTAAATTAGACCTATTTGGACCATACACATGCATATGACTTATTTATTGGTCAATCAATTCCCCCAAATGTATTTTAGTCACTCTCAAAAGTTGCAATACTTTTAATCAGTGGCCTCTTAAAGTAATCTTCCAACTGAAAATAAATAATTGGTTAATAGAAAAGCACACAAAAAGGCTATGCCTTCACGTTCTCCAATTTGTTAAACATCAAAGAGCTTTAAGATGGAATCTAACAAAAGCAGGGGATCCCTGAGGTTTCACTTGTTAAACCAAAATACTACCTTGCAGAAAAAGTTTTTAAAAAGTTTGAGTGTTGGAACTAATTTGGCATTAAAAAAATATGTTTGAGTGACTTAATGTTAATAATAAAAAAGATTGCATTCAGTATTTGAACTTTATTTCAGCATTTATCATAAAGTAATTTGTTGCTGTATGCTTCTGGTCCCCTCTGTAAAGCACTTAGAACTGCATTTATAAGAGAAGTGATAGATAAATAAATTTGAACCTGCACTTGTAAACTCAGATCAAAGCTGATGATTCTACTCTTTGTGTCCATTTAATCTTCTTTATGAGTGAACTTGAAAACCTACCATTTGAGCTCATCATTTTTTGATTTCATTTTTTTGTTTTATTTTGAATTCTCTGCATTTTATTTTGTTATTTTTTATATACATTAACCGTTTGAGAGTTTAACGAGCGCGCGCGCACGCACGCGCGCGCGCACACACACACACACACACACACACACACACACACACACACACACACACACACACACACACACACACACACATGGCTATTGGTTGGTTAATTTACCTGCCAATCAAATGTGGGCGGGGCCAGTGGGAGTTACTCGGGTGTGAGCGAAGAGACGAAGGAGCTGTCAAACAGCAACAATCGCCTGAAATATTATCCCGGGCCGCGGTACAACAAACATCGTCCTTTGCTCTTTTGTGGAAACAAGGACGACAGAAACAGACTTCGAAGTCACTTTGAGCCTTTGGGTATTTGGACTCTTAAGCCATCGGCGACGAAAAACTTCCTGTTTTGTGTGTGTTAGTGGATCTCAGGCTAATGTGTGTTAGCTTTTCTCTTAGCTTAGTTTTGTTGACAAACTAGCCACAGAGGCTGAGCTGCGTTACCAACTTCGCTGTTTCGGGGGTCCGCTGGCCGTTTTCATCACACGCTAGCCGAGGAAAAGGCATGGAACTCAGCTTAAACCGTTCTTGCAAACAACTCTATGAAATAACAACAGGTAAGTTAAGTCAGCTTAACTTTGACAATGAGTAACGTTACAAGATAATACAGGCTATTGCTGCTTTTGTTTACATATTCTGTCTGGCGTTCACCCAACAAATTAAAAGACGTTAATCCAACATTTGATTCTTCATCTTACCACCTCTACTTAATGACTCGAGCTGTTTTAGCAGCATTGACTCATTAACTGTCCATCCAGATAATGGGCAGTTTTCCCCCCTTCCCATGGACTTGTTCATAAACCCTTGAAGAATGACAGGTATGCACCGGCTCATATATCTTCGCAGTTCAACACAATGTATTGTGGTCAGATAAGAGGCTTCTATCCACTGTTATTGAATGTGACCTTGCTCAAATACTTGACAAAGATTGCTCTTTAAGTGAACGGATATCTTTTAACTATGTCTGTCGCTCAATGTAGAAGCACACAATTATTTTATTAATAGTTTATTTTAATGGTCAGTAGATGTTCTCGTGTTTAAAATAGTGCTATTCGTTTTTGTATTTCTTCTTTTGTGATACAAGTAAAGGCTACATACACAGTCTTTCTCCATGAAGAAATAACTCTCAAACGCATCCACACACGCCCATTTAATACGTCTTGCCCTTCAAAGAGCCTTTCTGCAACCTGTCATTATAACATCGCTTAAGTTATGATTTATTGCTGACATTTTCTATTAGTCTGTAATCCAGCGGGACACAGCTGGATAGGGTTCACTCACCCAAACTACTGTTAAAACATTTGGCCTGCGGCTGCTTTGGAGATGTCCCATCTGTTTTGGAGGAGCAACAAGCCACATTTTACAGACCAAAAAAGGGCCAGCTTTTAAAATTCCACCCTTTTCCATGCACAGTCCCTTTGCTGTGGTGTCTTAAATGCATGCCCTTTGGATATGTAGGCAACAGGGTATAGTTTAGAAACAAATATAGTAGTGAACACGGGTGGTTTGACTCTTTTTTTATTATCCCTAATCACTTGCATCAAGAAGATTTCCTGCAGCATCGTTCATTGAGGGTTATCATATTGCGCACAATACAGTGTGATATGATCTTATTTTGTAATGGTATAATGTTGTTTTATACAGGGTTCATACATTTTGAAAAAACCTGGAAAAGTTATGGAATTTGAAAAATGCTAATTCCAGGCCTGGAAAGGCTTTGGAAAAATAAAAAGACCCAGAAAGTTTTGGAAAAGGCTATGGGATTTCTTTTAACACAGCATAATAATATGTGATTAATTAAAAAAAAATCGTTTAATAAAAAATGTATTTCACATCATCTTAACCTCACTCTTCTATTCGGGGTGTGATATTACGAATCCCACTATGAACCACATCAATTGTCATTCATTTTATTGTTAAACCTCTGAGGGTAAACTTTAACACAGATTTGTATTCTTATTGTATAATGTTGACTAGAGGTGCAACGATGAATCGATTAGTTGTCAACTATTAAATTAATCGGCAACTATTTTGATAATCGATTAATCGTTTGAGTCCTTTTTTTAATTAAAAAAATAAGATTTCTCTGATTCCAGCTTGTTAAATGTGAATATCTTCTAGTTTCTTCTCTCCTTTGTGACAGTAAACTGAATATCTTTGACTGAGGATGTCATCTTAGGCTTTGGGAAACACTGATCAACATTTTTCACCATGTTTTGACATTTTTATAGATAAGACAGATTAATCGACTATGAAAATAATCGTTAGTTGCAGCCCTAATGTTGACTGACATTTTCAGGAATACATAGTCATGGAAATTTGCCGAAAAATGTATTTGTTAAAATGCGTATGAACCCTGTTTATAGTATGTGGCCTGGATTGTCTTCCCCTATAGTTTGGGCTGTTAGTTGATGGACTGATGATAGCTAGATGATATCTGTTTTCGTTGTTCACCGCAGAAGTGGGTGTAGAAATTCCTTTTGGTGGTCAGTATACTGCTTTAGACTGGAAAGATCATCCTGAAGGCATATAGATTTTTACCCACCGATAGTATCTTGTACAATAACAAAGAGTTTGACGTTTCTGTTTGTTTGCATCATTTGCATGACTGAAATTCTAGTAAGTGTAGGACGTTTGTGTAGTCAGAATCGGCTGCTTTGACCGCTAATGTGGGAGTGTGGCCGCAGAAGCTCTTCTCTTTTGCTGATAGTTGTTTTTGAATCGAGGATGAATTTATATCATACTTGCTGACCTATTTTCGTATACTCAGATACATGGACATAGATGAAATGTGTGTCTCTGTTCCCGCTCTTGGATCGGACAGCTACTGAAATGAGAAAGCGTCGATCTGGCCCTGGTACTTGTGGCTTGCATTTTTCTTGGCACTGCATGGCACTTTTATTTCTGCCCAAATGAATTGTCATTGGAGAGAAAAAAGGAAAGTGGAGGGTAGAAAGCCTTTTAAGGATGTGGCTTGGACAAAGAATGATGTCAGAAGTTGTCCAGTAGGTCCACTGTAACTCTGTAGTTTACTGTCTGTGATGTAATGCTAACAGACCATGGCAGAATCTGGCTCTTTCATCTCAATGCTGTTTTTAGTATCTGAGCTTATGCGACATCTTCTTGGCCTAAGATTGACTTTTGCGCCTCTGCTTTGGTTTGTTGTAGGTCAGTTCTGTACATTTCTTTTAAATTTGCCGCTGTCCCTCTACACTGTAATAGGTTTTGCTGAACATTTCCGGTTGTGTCTGGTGTACACCCATATTGTAGGCTACATTTCTAAATACACCTGACATATGTGATTTAATGTGTTAATGCTGCGTGTGGGGACAGAAATCTCAGAGTACATGATGGCAGGCTTTGTAGTATTGACAATGTTATGCATAGTTCAACCACAAAAGAAAAGTTAGTCAGTGCATGTTTACCTTATGTCATGAAGTTAAATGACACTGTAGTGCAACTACGTCAGCTTGCTTTAACACAGCTGAAGGAGATGAGTATAGGGGGCTGCAACTTTAGTAAAAAAAAAAACAACACCCATCACAATTTCCTAAATCCCAAAGTGAGATCTTCAGAGGTCTGTTTTGTCCAACCAACAGTCCAAACCCAACACATATTCAAATTACAACAATGGATCAGTGAGAAGCAGAATACCTCACTATGAGGAGGCTGGAGCTAGGGACTGTTCTTAAAAAATTAACTTGATTAATGATTGCTTATCAAAATGGATGCAAATTAATTTTCTGCTCTTCCATTACAGGTGGGAGTTTCTTGTAAAGTTATGTGTACATCCAGTGTTACTCCCTAAAGTTGAGTTTTACTCCACTTTTCTTTCAAAGTATTGGAAAAATAATTATAACCGACTCAACATGTCTTATCAAGAGATACTGGAGTAAATTGTTCTTAAAAGTTAGATGTAAAAGCCACATTGTTTATGAATGTAAAGACCTTTCGCCACACACCTTCTTTCCGGTTACCCTTTGTACCCTGCTGATTTTGTTTTGGATGGCAGAAAGGTCCAGGACCTGAGCTATTCCTCGGCTAATCTCCCATAATTGGACAGTCAGCCCCTATTACAGCCATTACATTTGGGCCTGTTGAGCAATGGTGGCTTGTCGCATCCATCCTCCTGAGGCAAGGCCCAGTCTACAGCTACAGCTGCTATTAAATAACAAAAACTTTTAAGAAAGAGTTGGCAGCTTTTGCTAAATGTGTGAATGTGATCATAATGTGTTAAGTCATTTTGATTATTTTCTGTGACAAGGATTCACAAAAAATATGCATGTATCCTTTGAGGCATAACTATGAGTATAGAGTATCAACATTATACCCTACTGCCATTGTACTCTTTTATGGAACCATATACATTACCTTACATTCATTTTTTCACTTTACCTTCTCTAGGTCTCCAAGGGCTCCCTATACATCTGTCAAACATGTGAAAACCCTCTCATCCAGGTGGACTCCCCAGTTACAAGCAGTGAGGAACTCAACTAGTAGGAAACATCTTGGATGCAGCCAGCGTGTGTCACCAGGGCTGCCCTAAACAACATTTGAAACTGCAGTCTATGTGTGTGGCATATTTTCTCCCAGGACACAAACTGAGTAAATTCTGTGCTGCTGTGGAACTCTCGGCACCATTAAAACAATCTAGTCCTCTTGTCATGTGGGTACATTACAGAATAAGGCCCATTTACCCTCACTGGTATCACCATCATTCACATCACCATGGACCGGAATAAACGCAACTCCATCGCTGGGATCCCTACGCGACCCGAGCGGATCAGTGAGGACAAAGATGGTATCGGAGGGGTAGGGGTCTGCGAGATGGCCATGGGCCCGCCCTCACAGGTCAGTCGTCGTTCTTTATTTTTACGTGTAGAATGCATTATGGCCCCTTCATTATACAGTCATTTACATTACAGTATACAGAGTTCTTTTGCAGGTATTAAGAGTTTCATCAAATGTATTGTTAATTATATTGTTTCCACTTTCTTGCTATCTTTGGATAGAGAAACATATGAAAGAGACAACAGTGTAGAGTTCTGACACACACACACACACACACACACACACACACACACACACACACACACACACACACACACAAAAAAATAATCATGCGGGCCTGTTATCATTGTGATTTGGACTGATAAGACGAAGTTGGACTGAGTTGGTTCAAGTCTGGGTCAGTTGTTGTTGTCAGGAGATAACATGTCAGATGTCAGGCTTTCTCCTCCCCTTCTGCTATCTCTGCTATCTATTTTGCAAGGGCACCTTCGCTGCCTCCGGGCCTTAGCGCTGCCCAAGTCGATTGTGTTTGGTTTAAAGTGCCCATATTATGAAAAAAAAAATTTCACTTATTCTGGGATTTGTGGTGTTATTTTGTGTCTCTGGTGCTTCCATGCATACGAACTTGGAAAAAAAAACATCCATGCTGTTTTGAGTGAGATACGGTTTCTGAATGTAACCTGCCTTCAGTCTCCGGGTGAGCTGATCAAAATCTGCACGGCTTTCTACGTCACTAGCCAAAACGAGCTCGTTCTCAATGGCAAAACGCTGCTACAACACACACAAGTTCACCATAATCTACAAAAGAACTACTTCCATGTCCCTGTTCTGCAGGTATTCCACGCAAAGTTGGAAGTGTGCCCTCATTTAGAAGAAGTCTCCCGGCTAATCCTGCCTTGTACTACTGAAGTTAGAGAAACAGCTAGCTAGCTGATGTGATCCTTACCTAGCTACTGCACATGTGCACCTCCCAACAAAGATGGAACAGAAGTGAGATGTCTCACTCTGTAGCTAAAACAGAGAGCTCAACACACAGGGTGAAAAGAGGAGCTGCAGCAATGTGCAGTACAACAAAAATATAGTGTTTCTTTGAAAATTAAACCATGCAAACCTATTCTGGTACAACTTCAAAATACAATTATGAACCTGAAAATGAGCATAATATGGGCACTTTAAAGAAATACAAACATCCCCTTTAACAGAACGTTAACTCATGCAGCCAGACCATAATCCAGATAGGTCTGGCAATGCGAGACTAGTAATTGTCAAATAAATGCTAACGCTGTTGATTGAGTTTTAAAATAGATACACACTAGAATTCATGTTCTTGGAAGGTTTGAGGGGTTTGCGGGGTTGCCTTGTATGTACTGGTGCAGCCCTCTTTAGTGTCTAGTGTCTAGTCTTCTAGTTCTTGTCCCACTTAACCCTTGAGTTGTCCTTCCGGGTGAAAATTTACACTTTTTTTTTTTTTTTTTTTTTACACGTTTTTGTGACTTATCCAGACACTTTTTTTTTTGTCTCTTTTCAACTTTTTTTTTTTCAATGTTCTTGTAGCGTTTTTCAGCGCTTTTCCCCCCCACTATCACCAGTGTACACTAACACCAACTTATTACCACTATTTTTACACTCAGTTTAGATCATTTAAGATTAGAGGATGTTGATGGATAATCACAGACTGTCAAAGTTTAGTCAGAATAATTCTATAAAATGAAATAAAACACCCAAAAGTCAATGATAGTAGTGAACTGATCCTTCATTTGACTTGTGAAGAGTGTTTCATGGAACCATCCATGTTGATTTTGGGCAATTTGGTTGAAAGAAAACCCACATTTCTGGTATAGAAACGTTGAAAACGGGTCATATTTGACCCGAGGACAACATCAGGGTTAAAGGCAACATTATCAATCTACCTCTATCTCATTTTTCTGCACAAGCAAGTTGCATCAGCGGTCCTACAGTGTATCCATCCGATAGAGACTCCCTCTTAACTTGTTGATACCAGACTGTTCTTGCCTTCCGCAGGCGGGCAGGGTATGGCCATCATCCTACAGAGCTCTCATCAGTGCCTTCTCCTGTCTTACACGCCTTGATGACTTCACCTGTGAGTGGATTGGCTCGGGATTCTTCTCTGACGTCTTCAAGGTGGGTGGAGATTCGTCATTACAGTTTTTCTCTTTTCTGGGATTCCTCAGGCTGACCTTGATTTTCTTCTACCTTGCTTGACTTTGTCTTCTGCCCCTTTCCAACCCTTTTATTTTGTTCTTAGATAAGGTTGCACAATATATTATTATTATTTATTTTTTTATCAGCATCGCAAAATCGCGAAAGACACACCAAGATTTTTTGTGTTAGTTGAAAGAAAATATCAGAAGAAAACTGCACTTTTAAATACCATTCCTTTTTAGTGGTGCCTTTTATGTTTAATTCAATGTTCAATTTGTTCAATAAAAGAATGTTGGAAGTTATTTCATCTCGTTTTAAATTCAACAAGCAACATGTTGTATTTAAGCAGAATACTGAAGCAGCAGAAATGCAGAACTGAGTACACTTAAATATCTGTTTATTTATCGCAAGTAATATCGTTATCGCGATATTCAACAATGTTATCACATATCGCATATTTTCCTCATATCGTGCAGCTCTATTCTTGGATTTTCTACAGAATTCATGTTTCACTCTATCCATCCATCCATCCAGAGTGGTTTTTAATAGGTCAGACAGTCTCTCAGGTCACACACACACACACACACACACACACACACACACACACACACTCTCTCTCATTTGACCTCAGAATTGATTGGTTTCCCTGCTACGTGACAAAAGCCACACTAGTGCCTTTTGCCTATTGGTCAGAATTAATAGTCCTAGAAATAAAAGGGAACTTGTTGTGCAAGGCCGTCACAAGTAAATGTCATTTATATGTGTTAATTTGATATTGTCATGTTGCTTGGTGGGTCAAAGATTGTTTTTAAGCTATCTTGGTCTTCACTCACTAGTCTTGTCCAGGCAGTTTAGGTCAAGCAATCACTTCAAAAGACATCACTTAAACAGTTGTTAACCCTGTTACTTTGCGTCCTCCCCCTCCAGGCATGTGAATGGGAGTCACACAAGCATGTTTGGCATTATTGGTTTGGTTGGTTAGGTTTAAGTGAAGCCTCTCTTTCAACAACCATCAGCAGATACATTTCATTTCCTTTTATTTCATCATTTCTGTTTTATTAACAAGGCCACCGCCAACATTTCACCATGACTGTGTGAAATGTTGACTCAGTTTGGGACTGATAAGCAGTGTGAAAAGGACTACTGATCTAGGAAAGGAGCTGAATTGCACTCGTGTGGAATAAAAAAATCATAGCCTCGATAGACCGATTGCATTTGATTTTAAGTTGGTTTTGTTGTGACTTCTGGATGCGTACATGCAAGACTGACCACTTCTTATGAAAAGGGTTAACACAGAATCAAGTTGACAAGTATGGGGGAAGGGTTGTGGTCTCTTAAACATGAAGGGGAATAATCTGATTAATTAAAATCATGGCCTAGGAGGTTTTGGATGACATTAAGCCAGGCTCAGTTTCATTTCACAAAATGTGTTGTATCAGATTACATTTTAATTTACAAGGGTTTGTATTTTCTTGTCACTCTGTGTGTATTGGAATTTTTAATATGGTCTCATTCAGTGCACAACAATAAGCCCTCTACTGTAACAGTAGATCTCAATCGGATTGGTGAACTGGTTTGAATTTCAGTTTCCATTGTGTCTGGAATGGCCGATGGTAAATATATGTATTAGAGCAAAACTCATGGCATATTTGAATTGATTTTATCAGCTATATTTAGCCTATAATAAGTCATTTGGTTATGCCAGCTGTCTGAAACACCCCATTGTGGGCTGTGTAAACACTGGAGCTTATTCGTAACAAACAATTGCCTGCAGTTTCAATTAATGATGTCCACATTTACAGCATGTATCAGTGAGGGAAACTAGTACAGCCGCTTTGGATTAAACAGGAGTCACTTTGCTATTGTTCTGCTGTTTTAAAACGGCATTTTAACTAGGGTTGGGCATCGTTTTGATTTTAACAATTCTTTTTCAATTCTGATTCTTCCTTTCGATTCCGAAAGGCATGCGTCCTATCCACTGCGCCATCACCATCCCAAATTGCGCTCAGCTGATATAAATGATCGGAGTAATGTGGTCGAGGTGACTGCCGATCCCCAATCAGTTAAGAAATGCACAAATTGGCTCCGATCCGTGACTAGCGATTGGCATCGGGACATCCCTAACTATAAGACCATTACGCTATACCAGGGATCTCCAACCTTTCTTCATCTAAGGGTTACTTTAAAATAACAAAAGTGGCCAAGAGCTACTTGCATCACATTGCTTACATGTATCTACATAACACACATAAGCTGAATGAAGCTACTCTTTGCTGAAATTGCAATACCCAAAGCTTATGAAAATCTTAACTTCACGTCAAGGTTCATGTCTATTTTACACTTCTTTTAGCCCATGTAGTTAGCTACCTCACTGAAAATATTCCCATCACGGTCCAAGAAAAAATGACCACTTTACACGTCTATGGCCCACAAAGTTAGCTACCTCACTTTTAATATCGGGGTCATTTTGTGTCTCAGTTTGTCAACCTATCCACGAGCTACCGGTAGCTTGAGAGCTACTTGTTGGAGACCCCTTGCTCTATACATTTATAAACGCAGCACACGCTATACAAGACACTTTATTGAACTATACAAAACAATAAAATAATAAATGATTGTTTCGGAGAGGAAAGTTATGATGCTTACAGCCTGTAAGTATTCTAGCATATCTTATCCTGTTTAAAGCTATGTGTGCACCGTGCATCTCTATTATTATCAGAAAATGTAGGCTAACAGTTGGATCATGACTCTGTAATGGATCATTGTGAGTATTAATTTATTTGATTCAAATCAGAAGTGAGTGGGGGGAAAAAACACGTAATATTGGCTGCTTTGACCCTGTCTCTGTCTTTGTTTAATCTAAATCTAGGATGGATCACTTATGTAGGGCTGTGCAATTAATCAAACTTGAATCGCGATAACGATATCTGCTCCTAACAATCACAAAGAAAATGTAATCGAGAAAAGCAATTGTTTTGCACACTACGTTTTGCAAGTAAACTCATATTTTGTCTTGTGTTCTAAATGAAAAAATTAAAACGGGAAAAGTATTAAGGTAAAATTCACAGTTCAAGGTGTTTTCACTGTTGATTTGTTTAACTGTTTCACTGTTTGTTTTTTAAGTTCAACAAATGCAACATCTTTCCAAAAGTCAGTGTCGTGTTAATTATTCGTGATTTCAATATTGAGCAAAATATTCTTGATTATACATTTTTTTTTCTCCCATAATCGAGCAGCCCTAACTTTAGTGCATATTTTAACGACCTAAGCCAAATTAGACTCTAATAAATGTTTGTGATTAATGATTAAAACTTCCAACACATATAATCATGCTAAATCACGCTTTTTCGTGGATTATGCTTACCGTGTGCAATTTATATTGAGTAATGGACATATCTGTTAATGCCTTTTTTTTCTGTGAGAGAGGAGAATGCATAGGTAAACGGAGAGAGAAGAGGAAATGGAGCAGAATGAAGAAAAGCTTAAAGTCAAGGAGGATGACAGACAGAAACAAAAAAAAAAAAAGCTGTGAAATTAATGGTGACAGGTTGGGGCTAAGAGGAGGAGGAACCGGAGGGGGAAAAGCTTCTGATGTCGGAGAGCAAGACTGTTGAAGGGGGTGAGAAATTGGAGTTGAAATGGAGTTTAATGGAGTACAGTTGTAGAGAAGAAGGTTATTTTGAGGTTTTTTAGAGCTTGGTTTAGGGAGAGAAGAAAAGGAAGAAAGGGTTTGGAGGACAGGGACACTAGGAGTATATTTTCCAGAAATGTGCAGTAGTGAACAGAGGAGATGTTGTGGAAGTGAGCGGGCAAGACCAGAGACCAGAGAGCAGAAAGGCCGGAGACGGGAAAGGAAGAAGAAAAAGTTGGGGTTGACTACTGGGGAAAATGAGGATTAGGGACGCCGGTTTGTTGGCCACAGCGAGGAGGAGAAATGGGGGGGATAGAGTGAGGACTGGGGGGGTCGGAAGAGGATAGACGGATGTGGGGGAGGAGTGGCCATCTGTTGTTTCTGCTGTCCTGCGGTGGAGACTCTCGGCTCCTATAGCCAGGCCCCTTCCTTTGAACTTGAACTGTGTGTGTGTGTGTGTGTGTGTGTGTGTGTGTGTGTGTGTGTGTGTGTGTGTGTGTGTGTGTGTGTGTGTGTGTGTGTGTGTGTGTGTGTGTGTGTGTGTGTGTGTGTGTGTGTGTGTGTGTGTGTGTGTGTGTGTGTGTGTGTGTGTGTGTGTGTGTGTGTGTGTGTGTGTGTGTGTGTGTGTGTGTGTGTGTGTGTGTGTGTGTGTGTGTGTGTGTGTGTGTGTGTGTGTGTCCGTGGGGTCCCAAAACTGGGGAATACAGTATACTTGTAGGGTCTGCACAGCCTTGTGGGGCCCAAAATGCTGGACCCCACAAGGTTAAAGGTCTGTTTGAGGGTTAAGACTTGGTTTTAGGGTTAGAATTAGGTTAGGGTAAGGGTTAAGGTTAGCCATTTAGTTGTGATGGTTAAGATTAAGGTAAGAGGCTAGGGAATGCATTATGTCAATGACGGGTCCCCACAAAGATAGTGAAACAAACTATGAGTGTGTGAGAACTCATAATCTGAATGACTACTTTATATAGATAATGTTGATAACTTTGCACTTTACAGAGATGTCTCCAAATACCAAAAATGACAGTAAAGCAACAGTCAGTAGTGGAAGAAGTATTCCGATCCTTTACCTAAGTAAAAGTACTAAAACAACACTGTAAAAATACTCTGTTACAAGTAATGTTACTTAAGTAAAAGTATGTATCATCAGGAAAATGCACTTATGTATTAAAAGTAAAAGAACTCAATGCAGAAAAATCCTCCCATTTTAGAAACTGGAAACGATCCAAACTGTTGTGTGTTTAATGGTCTAATAATTTCAGCTGGACTTGTAGGCCGTTATATTGTTGGCTAGTTTCATTTATAATAAAACATTTTATTTTTTATTCAGATTAATGTAGTGGAGTAAAAATTACAATAATTCTCTCTGAAATGTAAAGTACCTCAAATTTGTACTTAAGTACAGTACTTGAGTGAATGTACTTAGTTACATTCCACCACTAACAACAGTTTTGTCCATTGCCGTTCATTGTTAATGCCTCCTATATAATCCATATTGACTTTTTTTTTTTCTGCTGTCCTCGACTAAAGAAATCCTTAGTCTAATAACACTCATGAATTTATCGGCTAACTGATTTAATCGACAGATCTGCAGATCTCAGTATTTCTCCACAAAGAATTGTGCAAAAGCCACACTTTAAATCTAGTGTTTACCAGAGAGGGGCCCATACGTTTCGAAGTCGTCAGCGTGGGAAAAAAAAGCATAAACAATGACTAAGGAAATCTTAGTCGACTAAGACCTAAACGACCAATTAGTTGACTAACTGACTTCAGACCATCCGTCAATTCCCTTTTCCTCCCCTAAGTGATACTGCCCATTCGCTGTGTCACCAATGTCCCATGGCTGTGGTGATGGAAGAGTTGTTTAAGGATGATATAAAGCCACCCACTGTTGTACTGAATTATGACTTACAGTCCCTCTTGTAACATATTTCCATAGATACAAGTTTTCTGGATTTTCCTAAGCTGGATTGCTGTCCTCTGAGTTTTCAATGATTACCCAAGGCAAATGTGGGCTATCCAAATGATGTTCCACCCTTTTTTGTTAAGGAATACATAATTAAGCACGTGTAATCATATATTATCATTATTGTTTTCCACAACTACACATACTGTGTCACAGTTGCACATTAGCAGCATTGACGCCTCCCATTTAATATATCGTGTCTGGTGTGGTTTAAAATAGTCAAGGTGTATAATGTCAACAGTGCAGTGGCACAGATGTGGCCATCACTGTCACACTAATGTGGCGATAAGCAGCTCTGTTTTGCATGTACTGTATGTATAATGCTTCCAAATGACTTCTCTTGACAGTGTTTGAATAGGCTAGGCTCTTTGTTGCTGAAGGCTCTTTACCTATAGACACAGCAGGGCTGTCCATTTAGCCTTTTCAGAAACCTGTATCATCGTTTAATTCTGTTTCTGCTGTCAGGAAGTGAGTTAATCTGCAGCAGCTCAGTCATTCGATGTGCTGCCTTCTGCGGTTTGCAGGGTTGATATTTCCTATTTGCATGCATATAAATGTGTATGCAGAAGAGACTGCATTCTTGGTAATTAATGCACTGCGTTGGGGGTGTCTCTGAAACCTGTGGTGTGACCTCAAAAGACCTCAGCTCACTTTACCATTTCAGAGGCTGGGATGTCATGGGGGAAATGAATAAACACGCAACATGGGGTTTCTTGTCTTTAACAGCACAAATGTATAGCATAAACATTTGCCTTTTGTATTTGCTTCATTAGAGAGAGTAAATAAAAAGTGTTTAGTGCTCTTTCGGAGCCTTTGCAACCTATTTAATGGACTGCAGTTATTTTGGGAAGCAAATGTCAGTTTGATTGGAATTCCTCCAAATTAAAATCTTTGAATATCAATTTCAACAAAAATATATACAGAAGGTGTTCTGTTCATAGACCTAATCAATACTTTGAATTGACTGTAGCCAGGCAATGCTTCTATCCAACATTGGGCTTTTTGCTGTAATGCACTGTGATCACAGTCATAACCCAGTATTATTGATAGTCTCCTAAACAAAACTATTTGACTTCTCTTGTTGTAGCCACATGCGTACTGTTTTAAACTATAGCGGTGTTGTCTTCATGCCGTGGCCTGTCTACAGTGTTTGCCTGCCTTTCACCCAAGGCATGCTGGGATAGGCTCCGGCCACCCATGGATGGATGGATGATGATGCAAGCACCATGTAACAGTTAAATGGAAACTAAAATCCCAATGTACAATAATGAGAGAGAGTGTGGGGAGGAGGTGGTGGCTCAGGTGAGCAGGCAGGGAGGGACTAATTGTCACAGCTGTAGCGAGTTGTCTAATCATGCTCTCCCTTTTTAAGAGCAGTAGCGAAAAACTTGATGGACAACTGGGAGAGAAAAGACGTGGACACTGTGTGATAAGCTGGACAGAGTGAATTCTTACCCTCGTGACCAAGAGCCTCGGGCCAGGTGGGAGCGAGAGAGCTCCAGATGAACTGTAGGACAATACACTGCTGATAGTGTGTGTGTGTGTGTGTGTGTGTGTGTGTGTGTGTGTGTGTGTGTGTGTGTGTGTGTGTGTGTGTGTGTGTGTGTGTGTGTGTGTGTGTGTGTGTGTGTGTGTGTGTGTGTGTGTGTGTGTGTGTGTGTGTGTGTGTGTGTGTGTGTGTGTGTGTGTGTGTTACAAACACGGAATTGATTGTGCAGCTCTGGATTGACACATCTACTTTGTCATGGCTGGCCAGCAGTGGCTGACCTCATTTCACTTCTCTTTTATGAGCTGCCTTCCTTTTCTGCTTCCTCTGTTTCTTTGCTGCATGAGCCAGATATTTTTTTTTTATATACAAGTATAGAAGAGAAATGTTTCAAGTTGTTCAAGGCCTACCCATAGTGACCCGAGTTGAAAAGTATTGAAAATGGTCAATGTGTTTGGAAGACAGTTAATGTAGTGCAGTTATTGGGGTTTAGCCTTTGTTTAGTTGTACTACTACTGTAGGGCTGCACAATATGAGGAAAATATCTAAGTGCAATTGTTTTTACTGATATTGCGTGTGCAATATGATTCACGATATTGAAGGGAATGATCATGTTGGTATCATTCTCATTTTCATTGACTAATATTGAATCTTAAAACATTAAAATTATTATAGTGTGATTTTTGCGAGGATCTGTACCAAACAAAGATGTTTTCTGTAGTCTGTAGGATACGATTTGTAGGCCGGGACGTCTCTGCAGTACCACAATACTTCATTCAAAATGGTTTGCCTTTAACAAATAGTGCCATTTGGATATTGCACAAGTCCATATTGCGATTTTGCTAAAATTGCGTTTAATTGTGCAGCCTTACTCGATTGTATGTGCAACTTGTTGAAATGTGGCACACTTTTTGCTGTTTTACAGGTACGTCATCGGGCTACAGACCAAGTTATGGCTCTGAAGATGAACAAGCACAGCAGCAACAGAGCTAACATGTTGAGAGAGGTCCAACTAATGAACCGGCTTTCCCATCCACATATACTCAGGTTGGTAACCAAGTAATTCACTAACTTACTATATCCAAGCAGGTTACTAAAGATATTCAGCTGTCTTCTTGTCATTTTTTAACTGACTTTGTTCTATGGGAAAGAACCATCAGAATCCAACTTAAAAGCCAATGTAGCTTATAAAACAAAGTAAATAATGTGTTATTTCCCCTTTTTGTTCTACTTGATCATTGCATAATCACATAACATCAGCTACTTTGTAAAAAAAAAACGTGATTGGCTCTGGTGGAAACTGATTATTGGTAGTGATTTACTTTGGCCCCTTATGTATCCAGTTAATAGTAACAGATTCAACAATAAGATACCGGTAATATTTTTGGAACAAGCTCGCTTTGATACATTCACAGTAGGCTCTTTTTTTTTATTATTATTATTATTATTTTATTTTTTTGAACATTATTTTTTGGGGGCTTTTCCCTTTTATTTGTGGTGACAGTGGATGGACAGGAAAGGTGGGAGAGAGATGGGGGACGACATGTGTGTCGCAGGCAGGACCCGAACCTGGCCCGCTGCAAAGGACTCAGCCCACATGGGGTGCACGCTCCCACTGGGTGAGCTAGAGGTCGCCCCCACAGTAGGCTTATTTTGAGGCTTAAGAGTTTAGGTCACTCAGTAAATACTAATAATACATCAAAAGTAAATCCTCATAATTTCCACTTGAATGGCGTTACTCATTATATTAGTAATTATTTTTAAACACCTGCCACTTTCGGTTATTAGATATGTATTATATTACTATGTGCCTCGCTCTGCTCTCACTTACTGATGAGTCTGTGGTTGTGACCTGTTTCCTTTGGGGTTGGCTAGAAACTGCGTCAAACACCGGGTCTATTAACAATGGATTTTCTAAACTGCCGACTCCTGTTAGAGCTGCAGCAGCTGCCTAGAGGCAAAAAGCTAGGAGGGCCCTTTCTGTCACGAGAGCACCGGACAAGCCTATGAACAATCAGGTTAATGTTTTTTTTTTCCCAGAAATTTCCACTCAGTGATTGGCCAGGCTAAATGGGCAAAGCATGAGACTGTTTGTTTTCTGTTCCCTCTACGTATACCAGTGTTTCTCAGCCTTTTTACACCACGTACCACTTCAGAAAATATGATGCTCTCTCAGAACCAACATTATGGCCCATGTCAAAATAGAATAGCGTAGGCCTACCCTACTCAGCTACAGACGGTTCACGCAGCAGGAGGCAGGTTTATTCCTGAAAACAATATTTATTGTCGACCGCCACAGCCACGCTGTACTTCCTCCGTCCCACTCCAACTGAATCAAAAACAATGGTAACTCTGGTCATATCTCTGTGGTGTTTTGCATCATTTGCTGCTAGCAGGTGCTGTGGAGACGTCACCGCCACTGCTCAAGTAGCAACTAGCACTTCTGCCCGTCCATTTATAGTTACAACATGGCTGCTCGAAATATTCTCCTCCTCATATACACTTCTCTTCCTAATTGTTCCTGTTTGGAGCCACGATTGCAGTGTTTTTCAACCATTCATTATACCTCTGCTTACTATCTTATCATCACAGCTCGTAGCTAATTATGGATGTATGCTTCCATCCTACCTTATGACCTTTATCAGTGTAAATAGTATCGGGACTTACAATCTTCGTTATCAGGATCTTTTCCTTCTGTCTGTTCCAAATGTTAGAACTGAGCTGGGGAAAAAGGCGTTTAGGTTTGCTGCTCCCTCTACAGGGTTACAAGTTACAGAAATCCATGAAACTTAATGAGCTGGTCTCATTGGTCGCTTTAAAGAGGAAGTTGATTGACTTGAAGGCAGACCCATCTGGCTGTAGATGTTTTGCCTGATGTGTTTAGAATTGTGGTTAACTTTGAGGGATTTGCTGTTTCAGTTGTTTTATGTTTTAAATAAATTCCAGGTTAAATAAAGGTAAATAAATAAATGCGCGCTCCGTTCATGAACGTAACTATGTAGCAAGCTGATATCGAAACAAAAATATTACACTTAAACACTTATTTTAAATTATTTTAAACTGATCAAATTTAACTGGAAATGTTATAATAATTCTATAGTATTGTTTTTACATTTTTTTATATATATCGATAGATCTCTCTCTCTCTCTCTCTCTCTCTCTCTCTCTCCCCCCATCTCAAAGATTCCATCTGCGTACCACTAAAGGCAGCTCGCGTTCCCACCAGTGGTACTTGTACCCAAGGGGGTAAGCTTCTCCTCACAACGCGTACCTCCTATAGCGCCATTTTGATGCTAACAAGCACTCACCCCCCGTTAGCATCCCATTGACTGCCATTCATTTTGATGTCACTTTGACAGCGAATAACCTTATATCTGAAGCGTTTCAAAGACTCTGTTTGTCCGTTGTTTATTTCTAAAGAAACACAACAATGTATAAAAGGCTCCATTACCTTGTACCTCACGTTATGGCTCCGTAGCAGACGTTTTTGTAAAAATAGGCTAACGATTGTGTCATAACCACGGGACTTACTGTCTCATAGTAGAGGAATTACCGTATAGTATGTTCTCTCCTTACATATACCTACGCTTTCCGTCTCTGCAAGATTGCGAATGATTGAGATTTCTCTTGGCACAGCTACCAGAAGACTTCCAACTTTCAGACAGGTTGCTCACGGAACATTTACATCGTCTCTCTCAGTTGGAGGCTGCGCAGTTACGCTCAGCGCTCACCGTAAAAGTGCTCCTAATATCCTTAACTGGTCTCCGTCCAGAGCAATGGGATCTGTTGCTCCATTCTATATACAGTCTATGCTTGTACCACAGTTTGAGAACCAGTGCTCTATACCACTATGATTTGAAACAAACAGTGTTTAGAGGAACTGCCTAATATGAGAAAAATATTTCCCCGAGCTGACCAGTCACAATAATGTGGAGTTTGAACTTCATGTCGTGTAGACAGCTGATTGGCTCTTCCACATGGATACCCAGAGCACAGGCAGTCAAAACAGACAACACCTAAACAAGATAATAATATGCAACACTGTATTTATTCTATTTTTGGGAAGCTGTGACTATTATATAAGGAGACACTTGTCATTACATGCATTAAGTAATTGAGGTTCTGAAAACAGTGTTTTTCAGAATGCATAATATTATGAGAAAGCCTTTGGTCAGCAGTAAGATGCACATACATTGGATGGGAAGAACCTTTTATTTTTTGGCTTCTCTTTTGAACTCTTTGTGTAGTTGGTCTGGTGTGAATGGTAAATGACGGTCCCGTCATGAGCACATTACCCCTTACCCCCCTTAAGTCTACACTGCCAACTAGTTTAGAAACCAGTTAACAGCCTCAGGCCAAAATACATTTCTGATATGTTTGAGAAATATAAACCAATCAGGTCTCTTAGATCTTTAGGAAGCAGTCAGCTATTAGTCAGAAGCAAACACAGTGAAGCTGCTTTTAGCTACGATGCTACACACAGATGTAACCAACTTCCTGCAGGCGCCCCAACTTAAGCCACTTTTACACCTATATGAAAAATCCCCCTGTTCTCCAACAGCTTTAGTTTAGTTTCTCTACTGCATGTTATGTCCTTTTTAAATGTCCCTTAAATTTTGATATCGTATATTTATTTTATTTTCCTTTTTATGGTGTTTTTAAATGTTGCACTAATATACTTCTTCCTCTTATGCAAAGCACTTTGAACTGCAGCTGCGTTTAAAAGGTGCTATAGAAATAAACTTGACTTGCCTTCGGTTTTATGACTGGAAAAGTCTGTAGACTAAATAAAACGTTATACCAATGAGAAATCAAATGACTACGACACCCCAGAATAGTATGTTGCTCTTTGTGGTAAACCCTTTCTGTCAAGTTCACATTCTGCTCTGGGTGGGAGAGTGTGTGTTTATGAACGTGAACATACGCATGCATGCATGCATGTGTGTATGTACTTGTGCTTACACACATTGTCTTTTGCGTGCGTGTGCGTGTGCGTGTGTGTGTGTGTGTGTGTGTGTGTGTGTACACAAGTTGACCTTTTCGTTCCCTTCAGAATTACGAGGCCTTCAACGCTGCTTGTGAACAAAGTTGGTTAAAAAAAAAAGCATTTTCTCAAGGCTTTAAAAAAAAAAAGCATTTTCTCAAGGCTTTTTCTCTAATATAGTGACATCCAATGTGTCAGAGTGGTAGAGAAACACACACACACACTATTCTTCATTAAGAATGTAGAAATTGATAGGCTTGACAGAGGGAGAAATGGATGAAATGCAGGTGAAGCAGCTGAGAGCTGTTATTATCCTCCTGTTAACAGACAGTCTCTCAGTGATCACTTGTCTGGACTTGTCCGCTGGAATCGTAATCTTTTCTTCACTATTCTTCCTGCCTTCTCTGTTTACTCACAGCGCAGCAGAGAAGGTCGTGCAAGGGTTTTGTTTCGACATTTCCTCAATATTTCCATTTACAGTCATGCGAAAAAATTAAGACACCCATGCTAAAGTTGAATAAAAAAAGTCATCTTTTGCAAATTGATCTTAATGCCTTAATTAAAAAAATGATTTCATGGATCCAGGATACTATGCATCCTGATAAAGTTCCCTTGGCCTTTGGAATTAAAATAGCCCCACATCATCAGATGGCCTTCACCATACCTAGAGATTGGCATGGGGTACTTTCCATAAAATCATCTCTCAATGCAAATCAAACCAGCTATTAGGCTTACTGAAATAAAACCATGCCATGAAATAACTGGCCTTTCAAAATAAAAATCTGCCTGGCTCTATGGGAATTTAACATAGGGGTGTACTCTGTATTTTAAGGAAGAACATTTATTTATTTACGATATGTTATTAATTCACAAAGAAAATTGGTGTCCTAAAGGTTGGATTTTTCCTCATGTTTTTAATTAAGGCATGAAGATAAATTTCCAAAAGATGTTTTTTTTTTTTTTTTTTTATTCCTCTTTTTAGTCAACTTTAGCGTGGGTGTCCTAATTTTTTCACATGACTGTATCTGACCCTGTAGAGCAAGTCCTTGAGCTAAGAGGAACTCAACGCTTTGTGTATTGTCTAGATACAGTAAGACACGTCTGTGTGTCAGCCTCAGTACTCTGATTTAATTAATGCCTATGAAATTTCGAACAATTGCCCCTGGGTTATCTCGAAGATTAAATCATGACATTATATGAGAACTTCATCTTGCATGTCTTTTGTGGTTTTTCAGGTTCAAAGGAGTGTGTGTCCATGAGGGCCAGCTTCACGCTCTGACAGAGGTAGGAAAACGCACCATTTCACATTAAAGCTTGTGAACA
This sequence comes from Zingel zingel, assembly GCA_023566125.1. Classification (NCBI taxonomy): domain Eukaryota; kingdom Metazoa; phylum Chordata; class Actinopteri; order Perciformes; family Percidae; genus Zingel; species Zingel zingel. Next base: position 37,243,812 of record CM042324.1, read on the forward strand.
TACAATATGTGAGATCAAAGTGTCTCTACTAATGAAAGGTAGTGTGCCTATGTTCCTCATACTTCTGTCTGCCGAGCCGATACACCCATGTGTTTGTATATGTTCCTACTATTTTCAGGTGAACATCATGTCATCCATGAGAACAACACAGACGCACGCTAGCCTGTAATTGCGGAAAAACCAAAAGAACTGAATGTTGTTAAGTAGATATAACACTTAGAGTGTGTGTGTGTGTGTCTGTGAGAAATAAAGATGGAGCGATAATTTGATACAGGCAGTTAATAAAATTCATCAGAGATGCTTGGTGTTAGGACATACTCCATTAGGCTGCACAAAGCCTATATTTAACGCGTGTGTGTGCGTGCGTGCGTGTGTGTGTGTGTGTGTGCTAGATAACTGTGATAATCACCAATTAGTCCTGCAAAATGCTTGAAAAGCAGTTGATATATTTATTATACTATTTAAAGGCTGGTTGTACAGAAGGTCAGGCCTTATTATCCTCATTTGGAAGAGAATTGAGAGGTACAAAGGGCAAATATTACCGTGAAACCTAATCTAAAAGACACTTAGCCGATGGGACGCAGATTCACTTTTGACAGAATGTAAGAGGATATTTGTCCCGGCTTTTGTGTCGAGCTTCTGTCTGGACATTTGCAATAAATGATATTGATGATGTTATTAATACAAGCACACACTGGTTAAAATGAAAATCACTAGTCTAAAAAAACAACAACACAGAAGTGTACAAATATGCTTCAATTCATATTAGCCGGGTAACATTTTTGTGACATTGGAAACATGATGGATTCTAGATATGAGAATTTAGTCAAAGATAAAATAGAATTTAGCCAAAGATAAAATAGAATTTAGTCAAAGATAAAGTAGAATTTAGTCAAAGATAAAGTAAATATTTAGCCAAAGATAAAATAGAATTTAGTCAAAGATAAAGTAGAATTTAGTCAAAGATAAAGTAGAATTTAGTCAAAGATAAAGTAGAATTTAGTCAAAGATAAAGTAGAAGTTAGTCAAAGATAAAGTAGAAGTTAGTCAAAGATAAAGTAGAATTTAGTCAAAGATAAAGTAGAAGTTAGTCAAAGATAAAGTAGAATTTAGTCAAAGATAAAGTAGAATTTAGTCAAAGATAAAGTAGAATTTAGTCAAAGATAAAGTAGAATTTAGTCAAAGATAAAGTAGAATTTAGCCAAAGATAAAGTAGAATTTAGTCAAAGATAAAGTAGAATTTAGCCAAAGATAAAGTAGAATTTAGCCAAAGATAAAGTAGAATTTAGCCAAAGATAAAGTAGAATTTAGTCAAAGATAAAGTAGAATTTAGTCAAAGATAAAGTAAATATTTAGCCAAAGATAAAATAGAATTTAGTCAAAGATAAAGTAAATATTTAGCCAAAGATAAAGTGGAATTTAGTCAAAGATAAAATAGAATTTAGTCAAAGATAAAGTGGAATTTAGTCAAAGATAAAATAGAATTTATTCAAAGATAAAGTAGAATTTAGCCAAAGATAAAGTAGAATTTAGTCAAAGATAAAATAGAATTTAGTCAAAGATAAAGTAGAATTTAGTCAAAGATAAAGTAGAATTTAGTCAAAGATAAAATAGAATTTAGCCAAAGATAAAGTAGAATTTAGTCGATTTCATTTATGTGCCAATCATAGGGCTGGGAAAAAAATCGATTTGATTTAAAAATCGAGTTGGTAGGTCAAATCGATTCATATTTTCAAAAATCAATTTTTTTTTTTTTAGATTTTTTTTTTGCAATTACATTTTTTTATGGCGAATGGTGTTACTGTTTACATGTTCAATTTAACTAAGAGTTACCTCAGGATTTTTCGTTTTATTAGCTCAATCCAAATACAGTATAAATAATTTGGATGTTTAACAATCTTTGTTGCACAGTGACTTTTCAGTTAGAGAAAGGGTTTGCCTTTGCAATTTAGTTTATGTTGATGCACTTTAATTAAATACAATAAATATATATTTTTAAAATATATTTACAGTTCAGTTATTTTGTTTTAAATGGAAGGGGGGGGGGGGGGGGGGGAATTGAATCGTAAATCGAGTTATTTATATAAAAATTGCCCAGCTCCAACCGATCAACAGAAAATTAATCTGCAACTATTTTGATTAATATGGATTAATTGTTCATTGTTCAAACATTTGCTTCTTACAGCTTCTCGAATGGGAGAAATTGTTGCTTTTCCTTCTTGCATTATAGTAAACCATATTTCTTGAGTTTTCAAATGAAGGTCAGACAAAAAAAGCAATCTGAAGATACCAATTTGAGCTCTGGGAAATTGTGATGGCTAATTATTTGAACCAGGGGCTTAAGATGCATCTTTGTAAACACGTTTGTGTGGCAAATGTATGTAAATGTGGACAGACAGTACAAAACGCATGATTAATCCCACTCTGAAGAAAGCATACACTGTTAAAGATGCTTCCGGGCGCACGCACATGTACGTGATTATACTGTTGCGTTGCGTGGTGAATGTGCTTATTGTAGCCTTGACAAACGGCAACTTTCTGCAGTTATATAAGAGAGAAAACCACCTCTTCCTATGCTGAAGTTACAGAGTGACTCCATGCATTGTAAGACACACATATACACGCACACTGCGCGGTAGGTCGGGTTTTCTTGCTGCAGGGTAAACGGATCCTGTTGTGTCGTGTCAGGACCAAACTGAATGCTCTGACCCTCATGCTGTTTTGTTACCTGACCCCCACTATGAGGCCGTGCTCAGTGGAAATGGAGAATTAAGTTACTGCGTGGCCCCGAGCTACCTTTAGAAACCTCACTGTCTCTCACGCACAGACGCATGCAAAGCCACAAACAACTTCAAAATAGACAGAAAGAAATGAAAGACTTTTCACTTTTTGTGAATTTTGTTAGCATTAAGAGCAGCCAAACAGCGGGCAGTACCATCCATATCCGTCTCTCACAAGCAGCCAAAAGCTGTCCATTGAGGCGAGAAGTGTTCGGTCTGATTTTAGTTTGTTGGTCAGCTCAGACTGTGTCCAGGGCTGAGATGTTTTAGAATTTCTTTGCGCTCTGTTTACTGTGTCAAATCTCTGCATTGCTTGCTCTGACGGTCACTATTTTTCTAGTCTATAGCCTTCACGTTCCACTTCCGGGATTGCTCCGGTGCTGCAGGAAATTCCGCGGGATGCATGTATTTTCCGTCTCCTTCCGCTTTCTTTGTGTTGGAATTTTAAATTCGGTGGATTTCTGAGGACTATGGTTAGGGTAAATCCAGACAGCTAGCTAGACTATCTGTCCAATCTGAGTTTTCTCTCGCATGACTATTTTGCAGCGGCTCTGTGCGGAGTTTAGCACCGCCCATGACAATTCTGATTGGTTTAAAGAAATGCCATTAAACAAGAGCACGTTTTCCTCCCATCCCCGAATGCTTTGTGGAGTAGCCAGACCCTCCTTCAGCGCGCTTTGGAGGAGGGTCTGGCAAAGTGAGACTACTATTTTTCTCACCGTCTGAGCTCCTGAAAAACATCAGCTGGAAAGCATACTGCGCTACTATGGCAACCAGCCACCGTGAGCTGCTGCATAACCAGCGGTGGAAGAAGTATTCAGATCTTTTACTTAAGTAAAAGTACTAATACCACAAAAATAAAAGGCTAAAGTACAAGTACCTCACATTTGTACCTAAGTACAGTACTTGAGTAAATGTACTTAGTTACATTCCCCCACTGTGCATAACTGCATATTAAACAGAGTTTTTAGGGCGCCTGGTTAGCTCACTTGGTAGAGCGCGCCCATATGCAGAGGCTCAGTACTCGATGCAGCGGCCGTGGCCCTTTTGCTGCATGTCGTTCCCTCTCTCTCTCCCCTTTCATGTCTAAGCTGTCCTGTCAAAAATAAAGGCCTAAACATGCCCCCAAACTAAATCTTTAATCCAAGTTTTTAAAACTTGATTTGGGTATTTTTTGCTTTCTGTTTTGATGTTTGAAAACGTAAAATAAAACATAGTTTATGTAAATGCCAGGCCCACAGATTGTTTTAATGTGGTGAAACGCACAATAAATGAACAATTTTTTGACACATTTTGCAGCATCCTTTGCCCGTCTTCAAGGCACCGACTTTGGGATCCACTGATATAGAGCACAGAGCCTTGTATTGTCTCTGCTGAATCTCAATCAAATGCTTTTTATAGGAAATGCTCCTGCAATCATAATCTGGGCTAATGGTAATTCGTGACCCATGGCAGGATTATACTGCTGTTTGAAGCTGCTCCCAGCAGCAAACAAGGAAACTTTTGTTTGAGTCTTTCCAGGTTTTTTTTTTTTTTTTTTTTAAACCTGAAACACAGACAGTCTAGCAGAACAATTACCACAACTGTATGTTTCTCATTTCCTTTAGCCCTCGAGGTTATGCACGATCACGGCGAGGCACAGATATGGCTCAAAGATGTGCTATGTCAAGTAATTACTGTGCTATATTGGTAACTTGACAAATAGGATAGAGCAAATTCCAGAGGAAAATACTGAATAAGAGGATTTTTTGAATGCAACTTCACTTCCATTCATTTACTTTTAGTTGACACAGCAGGTGCACTCGCTAAACCATGTGATTTGCATTTTGGACCAGGAAAAACTGCGTATCCTGTTAGCATGAGAATAAAATGGGTGGTGTCTAGATCTTAAATGAGATGATGAAGGAATGAAGTTGGATTAGTCTGAGTTTTAATTGTTTTCCCCTGTTGTTTCTCTCTACTAGGCAGACAACAGATGTTGAACTCTGTAGCTATTGAGGAATTTGTTGGACAAATACTGTAATCCTCTGGTGTGTGTGTGTGTGTGTGTGTGTGTGTGTGCATTTGATAGTATAAGACTGTATGGATGTCAACGTTTTGGGATGTGGTAAAACATTGCTTTATCTGTTATTTCCTGAGTCCTCAGCCCTTTTTGACATTTCAAAATAATAGCAATAACTCATTGTGCCAGTACCTTCTGGGCTGTAATAGACTCTTGTCTGAACTGTTGATTAGGATTTAAAAAAAGAAAAGCCATGCAATGGACATGAGGCTTATTCGTGTCTGGTGGAATATTGTTTTAATAATTGTTTCACCATATGGGATCCGAGGAAAAATAATGAATTCAAATAGAGTCCTAGGCTGAAAAAAAGAGGCCATAAATGTTGCAGGAAATACACTTCTTGTCTTCACCAGGCGACATTCTAGTTTATTACGATATACCACTGAGTTAATATTTAAAACAAGATTTGTTATCATAGAGATATTTATCCTAGCAGTAACAAACTGCTAGGATAGGTCACTCGGGCAGTGGATCCAGATCTTTCTGAGCTAACTGTATCACAATGAGTTTAACGTGGTTGGCAAGGCAGGTTTTCCATATTAGCGTTCCTGGGCTCCAATCCAAAGTGAATCTATTAAGCATCAAGACAGTTATATGCATGTTTATTATAGATTTTTTTTTAAAACTTTAAATTATAAATGTATAAGGATACTTCTTAAAGATGCCACTGATTTGAAAACTCAGTCTAGTTTGTCTCTTTTGACATCGCCTTACGCACTTAAGATGAAGGTAGTCTGAAGAGATGCTGTGACCCTGCATTTAGCTGGAAAACTCACGCACTGTTGCACGACTAAAACAACCTTTGAACGTACACATGTTCCACCAAAACAAGTTCCTTCCTGAGGCTATTTTGCAGAGGCACCGTTGCTCTGTCCTGCGCTTAGCACCGCCCACTACGATTGTGATTGGTTTAAATAAATGCCAATAAACCACCATCCCGGAATGCTGTGTTGACTAACAAGACCCTCCTCCGCAGCGTTGTGGAGGAAGGTCTGGCAAAGTGAGACTAGGATTAATCTAACCAGAAGACAGGTTTTTTCAATCGTGTGAAGCCGTAGAGGCCTCCTCCCCCTCACCATCAGCCCCCTACAGTATGGCCTAATTCTGTGCCTGTCGGTCATACCGATAACCACAGCTAAACCAGACCATCTCTTTATCCCATCCCAGCTATAGCTAGTTAACGTGTGTGTGTGTGTGTGTGTGTGTGTGTGTGTGTGTGTGTGTGTGTGTGTGTGTGTGTGTGTGTGTGTGTGTGTGTGTGTGTGTGTGTGTGTGTGTGTGTGTGTGTGTGTGTGTGTGTGTGTGTGTGTGTGTGTGTGTGTGTGTGTGTGTGTGTGTGTGTGTGTGTGTGTGTGTGTGTGTGTGTGTGTGTGTGTGTGTGTGTGTGTGTGTGTGTGTGTGTGTGTGTGTGTGTGTGTGTCAAGTAATTGTGGATCAGAACTGACAAAGGGAAGGACCCTGGATACGTTTATAACCCACTGAGCTGATTTGTCGTCTTGGCTGCCCACTCGTCAGCCTGATCAGACGGTCCACATTCATGCCCGCAGGAAACTAGCAATTCTGTCAGCCTGTTGGATAAGCTGCCAGCCATATTTTATTTTTTTGCTAGCCAATTGCTCGATACACCAGCTAGCTCCCAGGCCGGCAGGCCTTGTAACCCAAACTACCCACCAATCAGTCATCCACTGTGTGAGCCAGCTGGATAGCCAGTTGGTTTGTGTTAGTCAGTACCTTTATGTCACCAGTTGATCAATGAATTTTGAAGCCAGCTAACTAGGGCTGGGACGATATGCTTTTGTCCCGATTTGATTCTTTCACCATACATGGCTGCCGATTCCATTTGTATTGCGATTCAATAGTATTCAGTATTGTGATTTTCTTTTTCTTTAACAAAAACAAAAGTTGAATAATACCCTTCTAGAGACACTATATCATGATACTTTTCTAAAAACTAATTGTTTTCTAAGAAGAATGCACATCACAAGTCAGTCGGTCAGTCTGACATTTATTTCATTTTTAAAGAAGAACGTAACATGGATGTTCTGCATGTTCCACTTTCGCTCTGTTTTGCTGGAAACAGATATGATGGAGTCGCCGTCAGCGGTATCGTATAAACAGAAAATATTTAGGTGAATCATTGGTAAAACGATAAATAAATAAAATGAAAAAACATTGATTCTAGGAAAAAGAATCAATTTGAAAACGTTCTATTTTCGATGTTTCCCCCCCCCCCCCTACAGATAACCAAGTCCGTTGTTTTTGTCACTGGCAGCAGAGAGTGTTGCATTGCTATGATTATTATGAGTATTTACGCTACATTTACTACATCTCACATTTAATTCCTGTGAAATCTTACCAGCTCACTGATACAATGGCCAAACAAGAAGATTGTGCTATTAAGAGCATAACATGGCAATTTATTTCATTTTAGTAATCAATTATTGTTAGGCAAATTATGTCGTTCAATTTCTTCAGTCCATAGATTCTGAAGCCCATAATTCAGCCATCTATTTGTGTTTTGTTAACATGCTAGCAGAAATAAAATTTCAAGAAATTTCTTAGATCCCATTTTTTGGTAACCATTTAGTTACCATAGTTTTTGTTCCTTTCCTTGTGTGTCAGTGTTTTGTTAATATTTGCCTACTTATCTATCTGTGTGTCTCTCTTTGTCTTTCTGCAGTACATCAATGGTGGAAACCTGGAGCAGCTTCTAGACAGCAACAAACACTTGAGTTGGCCCACGAGGGTGAAACTGGCCTGTGAGATCGGCAGCGGCCTGGCCTACTTGCACTCCAAAGGCATATTCCACCGGGACCTCACCTCCAAGGTTAGCTACACAGGCTAATTGGTCGTTAAGAGGAAAAACCAGAGCTGAAAATAGAACTGCAGGCTTATTGTGGCACCAGTACAACCCAGAAGCATTTCCTGTAGATTTGTATTCTTTTAAATCTAGATTAGATTAGCGATTTATTTTGATCAATGGGAGCTTTAATGTATAATGTTTTTGGTTTAGAGACCCACATATTGTCCTCAACCTGTTTCACTCACTCACTAGACACAAAAGACTTTAGACCTGTGTTAGATGTCGGATACAAATGTTAAAGGTCACATATTATGCTTTTCCGTGTTTTCTGATGTGCTGATTACCTCAAATAATGAGGTGAATGTATTTTAGACAAATCCCTGTGAGCTAAAACGTTCTGAACACTCTGATTTCAACAGTTTTTTTTTTTTACTCCCGACTAAGTGTCGCATTGATTTTAATGTAGCGCACGGTGGGAAAAATGACATTATCCAGCACATTAAAACACAGCGGCACCATCGCGCAGAAGAGGCACATATGGGCACACAGGCGATTTTATCCTTCATCACGAAATGACAGACAGAGGCAGAAAACATGATGCAAGCTGAAGTCACTTAACACTTAAAGTACACTTAACATTACCCCCCCTCCCCCCAGATCAGACTGGGCTTTTTCTGGAGGAGGGCTTAAAGAGACAGGCGCTCCTACAGAGCGTCTCATACAGGTGCAGCAACCATGGGCAGTATGAGAAAAATAAAGTTGTTTTTTTAACATTAAAGCATGTAAACATGTTCTAGTATAACACAAAATGCAAGTATAATCCTGAAAATGCTATAATAGTTGTCCTTTAAAGGTTTTAGGTGTCTTGACACACTTATCTGCCCCTAGACATGTTAACCTCTCTGTAGAGAACACAGTGTCGCAGTCAAATGTGATAATCTGTACCAGGCAGCTGCTAGTTTTCCAACTTTCCCCAGAGCCATGTTGGCATGGAGCTGGCAGGGAAAGAGGCACAGCATGCACTGTGCTGTAAACGCCTACCTATAGTCTGTCTAAGCTTAAAACGTTGTTCATCTCTAGAAGAATACAAGAAGTGACTGTGTATAAGAAGTGGCACCAAGAACAGTGGTAGAATGCAACTAAGTACATTTACTCAAGTACTGTACTGAAGTACAAATGTTGAGGTACTTTACTTGAGTCTTTTCTTTTCATGTCACTTTCTACTTCTACTCTGCTACATTTCAGGGAGAAATATTTTTTACAGTGTGGTATTAGTACTTTGACTTAAGTAAAGGATCAGAATACTTCCTCCACCACTGACCGAGAAGTTAGTAAGTGAAACCTGTTATAGTAGACAATTATTTTGCAGTATTACATGGTGTGGTCATAGCCTCACAGATTATAGTTCCTCATTAATACAAAGTCTATTTGTTCATGACTTATACCTCAGTCATAAAGCTCAATGGATAGGGCAACTTTCTCTCTGTTTTATATACAGTGAGGAAAATAAGTATTTGAACACCCTGCTATTTTGCAGGTTCTCCCACTTGGAAATCATGGAGGGGTCTGAAATTGTCATCGTAGGTGCATGTCCACTGTGAGAGACATAATCTAAAAACAAAAATCCAGAAATCACAATGTATGATTTTTTAACTATTTATTTGTATGATACAGTTGCAAATAAGTATTTGAACACCTGAGAAAATCAATGTTAATATTTGGTACAGTAGCCTTTGTTTGCAATTCCAGAGGTCAAACGTTTCCTGTAGTTTTTCACCAGGTTTGCACACACTGCAGGAGGGAGTTTGGCCCACTCCTCCACACAGATCTTCTCTAGATCAGTCAGGTTTCTGGGCTGTCGCTGAGAAACACGGAGTTTGAGCTCCCTCCAAAGATTCTCTATTGGGTTTAGGTCTGGAGACTGGCTAGGCCACGCCAGAACCTTGATATGCTTCTTACAGAGCCACTCCTTGGTTATCCTGGCTGTGTGCTTCGGGTCATTGTCATGTTGGAAGACCCAGCCTCGACCCATCTTCAATGCTCTAACTGAGGGAAGGAGGTTGTTCCCCAAAATCTCGCAATACATGGCCCCGGTCATCCTCTCCTTAATACAGTGCAGTCGCCCTGTCCCATGTGCAGAAAAACACCCCCAAAGCATGATGCTACCACCCCCATGCTTCACAGTAGGGATGGTGTTCTTGGGATGGTAGTCATCATTCTTCTTCCTCCAAACACGGTTAGTGGAATTATGACCAAAAAGTTCTATTTTGGTCTCATCTGACCACATGACTTTCTCCCATGACTCCTCTGGATCATCCAAATGGTCATTGGCAAACTTCAGACGGGCCTTGACATGTGCTGGTTTAAGCAGGGGAACCTTCCGTGCCATGCATGTTTTCAAACCATGACGTCTTAGTGTATTACCAACAGTAACCTTGGAAACGGTGGTCCCAGCTCTTTTCAGGTCATTGACCAGCTCCTCCCGTGTAGTCCTGGGCTGATTTCTCACCTTTCTTAGGATCATTGAGACCCCACGAGGTGAGATCTTGCATGGAGCCCCAGTCCGAGGGAGATTGACAGTCATGTTTAGCTTCTTCCATTTTCTAATGATTGCTCCAACAGTGGACCTTTTTTCACCAAGCTGCTTGGCAATTTCCCCGTAGCCCTTTCCAGCTTTGTGGAGGTGTACAATTTTGTCTCTAGTGTCTTTGGACAGCTCTTTGGTCTTGGCCATGTTAGTAGTTGGATTCTTACTGATTGTATGGGGTGGACAGGTGTCTTTATGCAGCTAACGACCTCAAACAGGTGCATCTAATTTAGGATAATAAATGGAGTGGAGGTGGACATTTTAAAGGCAGACTAACAGGTCTTTGAGGGTCAGAATTCTAGCTGATAGACAGGTGTTCAAATACTTATTTGCAGCTGTATCATACAAATAAATAGTTAAAAAATCATACATTGTGATTTCTGGATTTTTGTTTTTAGATTATGTCTCTCACAGTGGACATGCACCTACGATGACAATTTCAGATCCCTCCATGATTTCCAAGTGGGAGAACTTGCAAAATAGCTGGGTGTTCAAATACTTATTTTCCTCACTGTATATTCTAACTAGTACTATCTACTTGTTCCATGCACTTTCTCCTTCCAACTATAACTTCATCCTGTTTTAGAGATTATAGTGTGTTTTTATAGAGCTTCATGTCAATGTACCCTTCCATTATAAAGGAGTTATAAGCTATAAATTCACAATGTAGAAGAACGCCCCAGGAATAAGGCTATGACACATAGGGCACAAGGCAAAAATTGGGTAAGGTGACAGTTTAAGACTCATGTAAACACAAAGGCACTTTTTTTTTTTTTTTTTTTTTATCATCATTTATTTCATTTACAAATATGTACTGTACATTATTGAACACTGAAGCCACATGGTACAGCACGCTAACCCACAATGGCCAAGTAGAATTAAATGTGTAAAAGAATTGTGAGTATATAGAACATTAATGTTCAGCTCAATTCAGTATCTGTGGCTACCAAATGTCAGTTCAACTGTCATGTTACACAGGGTTGTGCAAATGAAGTCAGCGGTGAGTGCACGTACGGTTTGGTACTTTTACAATTACAGAGCTGCTTGTGTAATATTGATGGCCATGGCAACGAACAGTAACAGTAAATTTACAGATAGTTCCGTTTAGGGCGAAGAGGATGCGTTCAAACTTCAGAGCAATGCAAATTTAAATCTCCTGTTAATTCCCATTTTGTGATGTCTGGATAATGAGAATGTAAATAATACTGAAGACTTAAGTTCAATCAGAAAGTGGAGGTTTGGCTGATATTGTCATGCTACAAAATGTTTTTTTTTTTTTTTTTTTTAAATCCCCCAGTGTCTCAACTTCCTCATCTTAACGATGATAGTGATAATGTTTTTGGTGTTCACAGAACTGCCTGATCAAATGTGATGACAACTGCTACACCGCGGTGGTGGGAGACTTTGGCCTGGCAGAGAAGATCCCCACCAATCTGTAAGAAGTTCTCCACTGATTACTGCTCTACATAAATACACCCAGGCCTACATCTTCATTAGGAATTACCTACTGTAATTACTTAAGGAAGCTCATTTCCTTTCTTCTAACTGCCTTACTGAGTTAATGCATTATTCAATAGTTTTGATTTAAAAGCTGTAGTGTGTAACTTTTTGATATTAATGACCGTCCGTTACATTCAAGCCATTGCCAAATATGTTGATACAGTGCTAATCAAGCCTATCAGCGCCACACAACTCTCTCTGTATGGCTGTGTTCAGAAAATTGTCTCTTCCGGCAACTTCCGCGCGCAAAAACTGGAGTGAAGATAATGACCTCTTCTGAAGAGTCCGTAATGTTTTTTTTTTTAATCCTCCGTGTCCTCCTTGGTTACAAGCAACTGCGTGGATCATGGAAGGCTTGTATCATGTGGACACGCTGACAGTGTTATTGTCATTACTTAGAATTAGTCATGGGGGGGAACAGAAACTACGCACTATAGTTTTAACATTGAATCTAATGAATATGTAATGTGAAAGGGGCTGTCACCCAACTCTCAGCCTCTTTTAGCTTTTTGTTTTGGTTTTGAATGGCACAGTTACCGGTGGTAAGTCTCTTTTATATAGACCTTAGTGGTCCCCTAATACTGTATCTGAAGTCTCTTTATATAGGCCTTAGTGGTCCCCTAATACTGTATCTGAAGTCTCTTTTATATAGACCTTAGTGGTCCCCTAATACTGTATCTGAAGTCTCTTTTATATAGACCTTAGTGGTCCCCTAATACTGTATCTGAAGTATCTTTATATAGGCCTTAGTGGTCCCCTAATACTGTATCTGAAGTCTCTTTTATATAGGCCTTAGTGGTCCCCTAATACTGTATCTGAAGTCTCTTTTATTTAGGCCTTAGTGGTCCCCTAATATTGTATCTGAAGTCTCTTTTATATAGGCCTTAGTGGTCCCCTAATACTGTATCTGAAGTCTCTTTTATATAGACCTTAGTGGTCCCCTAATACTGTATCTGAAGTCTCGTTTATATAGACCTTAGTGGTCCCCTAATACTGTATCTGAAGTCTCTTTTATATAGGCCTTAGTGGTCCCCTAATACTGTATCTGAAGTCTCTTTTATATAGGCCTTAGTGGTCCCCTAATACTGTATCTGAAGTCTCTTTCCCGAAATTCAGCCTTGGTGCAGAATTACAGCCACTAGAGCCAGTCCCACAATGAGCTTTACTTAGGATGTGCCATTTCTGTGACCAACTTCCACTTTGCTCGTTTGAAAGCCATGATGTCTCTCTCTCTCTCATGGGTTGGCCAAATTCTCTGGGCGGGCAAAGCAGAGAAAGGGGAGGTAGCCTTGCTCCTTATGAGCTCATAAGGAGAAGATTCCAGATCGGCCCATCTGAGCTTTCATTTTCTCAAAGCCAGAGCAGGATACCCAGGGCTCGGTTTACACCTATCACCATTTCTAGCCACAGGGGGACCATAGGCAGGCTGGGGGAACGCATATTAATGTTAAAAAACCTCATAAAGTGAAATTGTCATGCCATGGGACCTTTTTAAAAAGTCAAATATGGCAGTTCACATTCTAAACTTTAGTGTTTTGATAACAGGAGGATACTATCAGTACAGGTGTTTGGTTATTTAATGCTGCAGTAGCACAATGAAAGAGGGGGGATAGTTTTCTCTATTTTTTTTAAACGTCTTCAGGAACAGAGTTGATACGATTTTACCGATGATAGTTTCTAAATCTTGTATATCTATGTGTACAGTATGTGTGTGGGGGATGTAACACATATATAAATAAGGTACAGAGAATGTAGCCACGCCTATCATTTTTCATTAAGTGAAGTTTCGGTTTGCCAGTGGGTGACACATCTTCTTCGCCAACAAAGATTTGAGATTTAAAAAAAAGAAAAATATGATCCCGACTTCATCTGATCTAAATCTAAACAGAGCAAAAGCTAGTGAATTTAAAGGACTATCTGACATCTCTTTAAGACTGAAAAATGTGAAAATGTTACTTAAAAGTATTAAAAGTGAAAGTGGTCAATGCAGAAAAATCTTCACATTTTAGAAACTGTAAACAATCTGAATGGTTCTGTTATTTTGTGTGGTAGTTATAATAAATTATAATAAAACATCATATTTTATAAACCATAATTTGTAAAGTAACTAGTAACTAAAGCTGTCAGATTAATGAAGTGGAGTAAAAAGTACAATATTTCTCTCTGAAATGTAGTGGAGTAGAAGTAGAAAGTGGCATTAAAAGAAAAGACTCAAGTACAAGTACCTCAACATTTGTAGGCTACTTAAGTACAGTACTTGAGTAAATGTCCTTAGTTACATTCCAACACTGCCTAGAGAGTATACACAGAGCAACAAAACTATTCAACCAGGAAGACAGAATTCAGGAGTTGACTCAAAGCCTCTGAAGTCTCTTGAAGTATTTGGCACAAACGACTTCCTCAGTATAATGGACAAATCCATTAACATGTTACACATAATCAATGTGTGTGTTGTTTGTGTGCAGTGCTGAAGTAGAGAAACTGTCAGTGGTTGGTTCTCCTTTCTGGATGGCTCCGGAGGTGCTGAGGGATGAACCCTACAACGAGAAGGTAAAGTTTGACCTCGAGTTGCAAATAGTGGTATAAACTGAGATGGTGTGGAAAAATTAACTTAAGAGGGAGAGGGAGGAATTACATCAGAACTTAAAGACTTGGGTGAAAGGGATCATCAAAACCAGCAACAATGGGATATAGATCAAATCAAATTGGTTATAATACATAGAGAAATAATGAGCTGGAATGAAGATGCACAGTTTTCATTGATCACAGATTTCCTTGGGAATTTGTGTGTGTGTGTGTGTGTGTGTAACTATAGTCGTGGGGTCCAAAAACCGGGAATACAGTATACTTGTGGGGTCCGGACAGCTTTGTGGGGCCAAAATGCTGGACCCCACATCTTTTAAAGGGCTGTTTGAGGGTTAAGACTTGGTTTTAGGGTAGGGCTTAGGCATTTAGTTGTGGTAAGGGGCTACCATTAAACCAGACAGTTTACCATTTTTGAAAAAGAAAACTGTGTTGGTGTTTGCATGTGTTTATGTGTGTCTGTCTGTTTTCAGGCGGATGTGTTCTCCTACGGTATAGTCCTGTGTGAGATCATTGCTAGGGTCCAGGCCGACCCAGACTTCCTCCCCCGCACAGAGGTGACTGCTCATCTACTTCTCACATCTTTTCCACCCTGTAACCTCGTATCACCTCCACCTGCCTGTTTGCTTTGTCCACAGGTTGATCTGTTGATCCCATAATTGACACCTTGTTTATACAGTGTGATATTCACATGACTCACACAGACCTTAAAGTGTGTGGCAAAGTCAGTTGTTTGCCTCTGTGCCAGCAGCAGCTGTGGCCGGGCCGGAGGCATTATGATGTCTGTCCGTCCGTTAGTCTGTGATAACGCGTTATCTCTGAACCCACTGGAGGGAAAATCGCCACATTTGGCACAAACTTTAACTTGGACTCTAGGATAAACTAATTAGACTTGTGACGTCATGTCTGTCCATTCTTTTCTTGTGAAGGCGATATCTCATCTGATGACCACGTTCTGCTTTATGATGAATCATGCTGAATCATCAAACTGAATTAAGCATAGCCAGACCTATCTCCACAGCGCTGCGGAGTGAGGTCTGACAACAGGAGCAAACACTCCTGGATAGGAGAAAAAAACGCTCTGGGTTGTTTGCATTTCTTTAAACCAATCACAATCGTCCTGGGCGGCGCTAAGCTCTGGACACAGTGACGGTGGCTCTGCAAAATAGTCTCGGTAAGGAACTTGTTTTGGTGGAACATTTGCACCCCGCAAAAGAAAACGCCTCATACAATATTAAATGAAGTTCACACTATACAGTAACGTGAGCTGTTTAAATTAGCTGATACATGGTTAAACCTCATTTGCTCTTACCAGTGTATCACCATGTGTATTTCGTCCACAGCAATCCCACCAATCAGTCCCAAAACTACCCAGTTAGAGAGGAAAAGCTGTGTACTTTGTAAATCTTTACATATAGTTCAATGCAGCGTTTTTACCTCAAAACATCTGCAGCTATTTTTTAATGTATGAAACATTTTCTTCTGTCTCACAGCCTGTGTGATTTAAAATGTCAGTGGACTGAGCCAAACTTGGCAGTCAGCCGGACCATGTCCGAGGGATTAGTATCACATGAAGCTGCTTTTGGCAGAGGAGTTACAGTATGTCAAACATCTGATGAAGCTCTGTCCATCTCTGTGTTTCTCCCACTTTTAGAATGGTAAATACATATTTCCTGTTTAACTTTCATCTATCGAAATCTCTCTGTCTTCTCTCCCTCCTGAGCAGAACTTCGGCCTGGACTATCACACGTTCCAGCACATGGTTGGAGACTGTCCGCCAGACTTCCTCCAGCTGGCCTTCAACTGCTGCAACGTGAGTCCACAACACTGCTGTCCAATCAGTGTGTCTCTGTCTCGGTCACATAAGACATTACAGTATTGTAATAAATTCCCTGTCTACTTGTGATAGCACACGGCACGTAAACCACGCCCTTTATTATCATAAAACCTTTTTTTTTTTCTCAAAGGAACATCAAATTGACAATAGAACATGTATCCTCATCAATATGAAACAAAGCATTAATCATTAACAAAAAAAACAGTATATATAAAATACAAAAAATAGTCCTCACTTTTTGCAAAACTATGTGGCAAAATAGTCATCACTGCTTCTTTACTTAACTTTTTTTCTAACTGTATCCCCCCTAAAATATATAGTCATGTTCAATTTCTCTGGCTTGAGTCAGCCCAGGGCGTTTGAAGTTGCTACGGCAACAAGTGACAGCTGTCGCTAGCATAGCTTTAGCTCAGCAGTCCGACCAATAATCACTGGTATAATTACAATTTGGCATATCTAAACAATGTGAGCAATTCATTGCGGTTAATCAAAGAAATCGTGATTACGTAAATAAATTGCGATTAGACAATTATGTAATAATTGTTACAGGCCTAGCAACCAGCAAACATGTATCTGCTACGGTTATGTTTAGTTATGTTTAAGTGCATCTATGACAAGAAGGTGTTTATGACAAACTTTTCTCTGTGTCGAGAGAGACATTTTCCAAATGGCGTGTCTTTGTTGTTTCTTGGGAGTTCCTCAGTTTTAGTTTTAATTTCTTAAGTAACTACTGTATTATTCCGTTGTTCGGAGATAAAGGGGCAATCTGATTATCTGAATAATCTGAATTAGCTCACTATCCAGGGGGTCTTCTGTTCACTAAAAGCTGGATTAGTTCCTCGGCAGACTTGGCTTTTCTCTCTATTCATACATTGATTTGCTGTGAAATCAATCACTATTGAAAACAGAGGGGACGTTAAGTAAATCAAACCAAAACAAATCCCTTTTTTTTTTTTTCAGGAGAGTTTAGGTTTTTTTCTCACATTGCATAATAATCACTGGACTGGAATTGTGTTTATTTTTTTTGGGGTTTTCTCTGACATAATTACAAAGCACAGTGGGCAAGGGCATTAAAGACTTTGGAGCACCCTGCTGACTGATCCTATATTGGCTCCCTCCATCCCTTCTCATCCTTGTCTGTTGTCTCGCTTTTATCATCTTTTTCTCCTTCATCCTCCATCCAGGTTTTCTCCCAGAGCACCTAGGTGTAATTTGATTTTCATAAAAGTCAGTCTTAAAGTATCTTTCTAGCCGCTTATTTCAACCCCTTTGCATTTCTGTGTCAGCTGTATGTCTCCGTCTTTAAGCCGCGTGTTTGTGCCCCGTCTTGTTCTACCATCTGTTCTTTTTCTCTCCTAGCAGCACACTCCCTCATATACCTGTTCTCCCGTCCACACAGTCTACCTACCGCTTCTTATTCCTGCCTAATTTTCTTTCTTTATCTTCAACTTTGGTCCCTACTTTTTGAATTCTCCTCACTTGAAATATTTTCAATAAAGATGCATGATGTAACATCTTGACATGCAAAGGTGATTCCCCCCCTAAAGGCTTTTCTTTTGTACCACTTTCTGCTGAGAAACTGCATGTTTTCAAAGGAAAATGCCAATAAAAGCCATAAAAACAATAAAGTAGATTTCCTGGAAGACCGTTTTGTAAAATACAATGCAAATGCTTGTAGAGGCATCAGCTCTGGTCTTATTTGTTTATGTAAATTATAAGTATAAGTTTGCATAATTAACATGGTTACTGTTGTGTTGCACCTTTTGTAAATGGAAAGGTTGATGTTCCTTTTCCTTGAGATACTTATACATGCATTTATCTCATCTTGCATTGACTATTGTAATACACTTTTCCCCTCACTTAGTCATCTCTTGATCCAGAATGCTGCCGCAAGACTGCTCACTATGTCAAAAGGACGCTGTCACATCACCCCTGTTCTTAAGTCTCTTCCCCAGCTCCCTGTTGCATATAGGATTCAGTTTAATGTTCTCCACTGGTGGAAGATGTATCCAGATCCTTTACTTAAGTAGAAGTACTAATACCACACTGTAAAAATACTCTGTTACAAGTAAAATTCCTGCATTGAAAATGTGACTTAAGTAAAAGTATGTAAGTATCATCAGGAAAATGTACTTAGAGTATGAAAAGTAAAAGTACTCCCAAATCCTCACATTTTAGAAATTATAAACGATCCAAATAGTTGTGTGTTTAATGTTCTAATCATTTCAGCTGGACTTGTAGGCCGTTATATTGTTGGGTAGATTCATTTATAATAAAACATCATATCTTATAAACTACATGTGTTTTGTGTGCAAAAGTCTTCATTTTTTAGTAACTAAATCTGTCAAATAATTGTAGCGGAGAGTAAAAAGTACAATATTTCTCTCTGAAATGTAGCGGAGTAGAAGTAGAAAGTGGCATGAGAAAGAAATGACTCACCCAGGACTCCATTAAAGTACAAGTACCTCAGCATTTGTACTTATTACAGTATTTGAGTACGTAAGTTCTCACTCTGACATACAGAGCATTGCACGGTCAGGCTACTTCTACCATATTTGTCAACCCGCTCTCTTTTTATATTTATATATATATATATATATATATATATATATATATATATATATATATATATATATATATATATATATATATATATATATATATATATATATATATATATATATATATAAGACCCGTGGTGATCGATCTTTTGAGTCCGTAGCATCCAAACTTTGGAACGCTCTGCCTCCACCCTTACAAATGTAGTTTAAAGTAGGGTAGCTCATTCAGTCAGGTGGGGAATATTTATCAGAATGGCCTACACCCTCTATAAATGTAGTTTGAAGTAAGGTAGCTCATTCTGTCAAGTAGAAAATATCAGTAATTATGGCCTACGTCCTCTATGAATTCAGTTTAAAGCTATAGTGCGTAGTTTATGTCTCCCCCATGAGGAATTCTAAGTAATGACGTCAAATCTGTTGACGCGTCCACATGATACAAGCCTTACGTGATCGCGTAATAAGCTTTGTGTCAACTCATTTGGCAATGGCTTGAATGTAACGGACGTTAATTAATATCAAAAAGTAAAGCACTAAAGCTTTAATGCTTTTTCTTTGGACTCTTTTAAAAATCATACAAAGACGGTCTGCACTTTACGTATTACTTTGTAACTTTATTTGTGTCTTGTGTTTTTAATATGTATTATCTTGTATGTTTTTATGTAAAGCACTTTGTGATTCTATGCGCTCTATGAATACATTTTACTTACTTACTTTTCCCTGATAATCTGATGAGTGCCACCACACTCATCAGATTATCACCATGCTACAGTATTTAAATATACATCTCATCCTTCTCCATTATTTTCCTCCCCCAGATGGATCCTAAACTCCGTCCATCCTTCCCAGACATCGTCAGACACCTCGAGGAGATTCTCGCACGCCTTAAAGTTGAAGAGATGGAGCACGAGTGCGTCCCAATCAGCGGGGACAACGACAAGAAGACCATACCCAAAGGTACCAGCACTGCACAAAGTCTCACTCTGTGATGCTGGGGGGATTGTCATTTCTTTAAAGGCAATAATAGTTACCTCATTTGTCCACAAGAAGATGCTTGTAAATTCCTGTAAAGGAAAGTGGTGGGAAGGGAAACGGGTAGTCTCACATTGCCAGACCTTCCTCCACGGCGCTGCTGAGGAGGGTCTGGCTAGTCCACGCAGCATTCTGGGATGGGAGAAAAACGTGCTCTGGTTTATTGGCATTTCTTTAAACCAATCACAATCGTCTTGGGCGGTGCTAAGTGCCGGACAGAGCCGTAGTGCCGCTGCAAAATAGCTTCAGGAAGGAACTTGTTTTGGTGGAACATGTATACGTTGAAAGGTTGTTTTAGTCGTGCAACCGACATATGATGTAGTCGCCGTCAGCAGTACCGTATACAGTGAGGAAAATAAGTATTTGAACACCTGAAAAAATCAATGTTAATATTTGGTACAGTAGCCTTTGTTTGCAATTACAGAGGTCAAACGTTTCCTGTAGTTCTTCACCAGGTTTGCACACACTGCAAACATGATGCTACCACCCCCATGCTTCACAGTAGGGATGGTGTTCTTGGGATGGTACTCATCATTCTTCTTCCTCCAAACACGGTTAGTGGAATTATGACCAAAAAGTTCTATTTTGGTCTCATCTGACCACATGACTTTCTCCCATGACTCCTCTGGATCATCCAAATGGTCATTGGCAAACTTCAGACGGGCCTTGACATGTGCTGGTTGAAGCAGGGGAACCTTCCGTGCCATGCATGATTTCAAACCATGACGTCTTAGTGTATTACCAACAGTAACCTTGGAAACGGTGGTCCCAGCTCTTTTCAGGTCATTGACCAGCTCCTCCCGTGTAGTCCTGGGCTGATTTCTCACCTTTCTTAGGATCATTGAGACCCCACGAGGTGAGATCTTGCATGGAGCCCCAGTCCGAGGGAGATTGACAGTCATGTTTAGCTTCTTCCATTTTCTAATGATTGCTCCAACAGTGGACCTTTTTTCACCAAGCTGCTTGGCAATTTCCCCGTAGCCCTTTCCAGCTTTGTGGAGGTGTACAATTTTGTCTCTAGTGTCTTTGGACAGCTCTTTGGTCTTGGCCATGTTAGTAGTTGGATTCTTACTGATTGTATGGGGTGGACATGTGTCTTTATGCAGCCAACGACCTCAAACAGGTGCATCTAATTTAGGATAATAAATGGAGTGGAGGTGGACATTTTAAAGGCAGACTAACAGGTCTTTGAGGGTCAGAATTCTAGCTGATAGACAGGTGTTCAAATACTTATTTGCAGCTATATCATACAAATAAATAGTTAAAAAATCATACATTGTGATTTCTGGATTTTTTTTTTTAGATTATGTCTCTCACAGTGGACATGCACCTACGATGACAATTTCAGACCCCTCCATGATTTCCAAGTGGGAGAACTTGCAAAATAGCAGGGTGTTCAAATACTTATTTTCCTCACTGTATATACCGTATATATGTACGGTACCATATACTGTACATACTGTATATACAGAAAATATTTAGGTGAACCATTGGTAAAAATAAAAAAAATAAAAAAAAAGATTTAAAAAAAATCACTATACATATGTGAATACATTTTTCCCTCAACCAAGTCAGACTGCGACTTATGACTTGTTACCCGTCAGTGTCCAGCCTGACACAAACTTCTCTCTTCTCCTAACACCAGTTCCTCTTGCAAAGTGCACTGTTGTTTCCATGTATGTTCAGTCAGCTACTGTTTACACTGTCCTCACCCAAACATACAACCAGCTTTGTTCAAGCCAGATTTCAACTTCCCTTCCTTTTTAGCCCGACAATAAGCCTGCCAGGAGAGTAATAACCCTATTTCCACTATTCTATCTGGATCACCTGTTCTTTGCACCCCAGTAAGTTATTCAGTAAAAATCTGTTCTTACATTTATCCATATCACACTTCAAAGCAGCGGAGCACAGAGTCCTGGGTTGCTTATAATATAAACTTCACTACAACTGAGGAGGAAAACTGCTCTGAGATACTTGATCCAAGCAGGCCCAGGTTTCACTTCTAATTTGGTCCAGCGTACCGCTGCCTGCATGTCTGAACAACACAGAGTCAGGACTGAGGGGCAGTAATGTTTTTGTTTGGACAAGCCAGCTGGCTCATTTTCCTCCGTACTACAGTGTGTGAAGAAGGTGAACACAAACACGTGACGTCACAGGACGCAGGTGTGATTTAGAGTAGTGACACAACAGCGTGGATTCTTACATCTGGTTTTGGGTTGTTAATCTAGACGAAGCCAGGTACTAGTACTACACTGTTAAAATGCTCTGTTACAAGTAAAGGTCCTGCATTGACAATGTTACTTAAGTATGTAAGTATCATCAGGAAAATGTACTTAAAGTATTAAAAGTAAAACTGGAAACGATCCAAACAGTTTGTGTTTAATGGTCTAATCATTTCAGCTGGACTCGTAGGCCGTCATATTGTTGGCTAGTTTCATTTAGAATCAAACATCACATTTTATAAACTAAAAGTTTTGAGCGCAAAAGTCTTCATTTATAAAGTAACTAAAGATGTCAGATGAATGTAGCGGGGTAAAAAGTACAATATTTCTCTCTGAAATGTAGAGGAGTAGAAGTAGAAAGTGGCATGGAAAGTAAAGGTACCTCAAATGTGTACTTAAGTACAGTACCTGAGCAAATGTACATAGTTACTAATGTAACTAACAACATTTATTAAACACATACTGGGCCTGTTGGCATAGGAAATGCATCTCATGTAGTTACTTTGTGTGTAAAACATGGCCTGGATCTGACAGTTGTCATGACGTTCTTCTGTTTACCTGATAGCATCAGCATTTCCTGTAAACTAGCATCACCCTCGTAGTAGGAAATATTTCTCTTGCAAAACAACTTTTCAGCCAAATAGTTTGTTAGTGTAGCTGTTTTGGCCCTCGTGAGTCCCATGAGTAATCAGATATTTCCTGGCATGGGTGAAGTGAAACAAAAAATGGGATTGAGAGGAAGATAAAATAAGATGTTTTCATGGTTGGCTCATTTGTTTAAGCGTCTACTTTAAGGAGTAACTGATTTTTGTCAACTAAGGTAATTGATATTTCTGTTTGTATAAACAATCTCTTTCTTAACAATGTGATCGATTGCTGCAAACTGAGATTTCTTTCAAGACATGCCATTTTTTATTTTAAATCCCTGTTTCTGTCATCCTCATATTCTTTCTTTAATCCTAATATTTATTTCCCTGCTGCACTAATTCAAGTTTAAGAGAATATTAAGATCCAACCACACTTTAGAGGATATTTCTGTATAATCCAGTGCTTTTGGAAACATCTGAAGAACAAGGATTCAAGGAACTTGTGTCTCTGTACTCTATGCAGGATTTAGCCTGTATTGCCACCTAGTGGTTACATTAGATTATCTATTTTACCGTCAGAGCACTTTTAACAAGATAATAGGACTGTTTATTTCTCTCATAAAATGGAAGACACAACTCTAGACTTACTATAGTTATAATTTGATATAATTTTGACCTTTTCTTATCAACTTTATGTTCATTGAACAATTGTATACATTGACATACATTCCAGTTGTTACAATATTTCTTTTATGTTTTAAATCCAGTTGTCTCTTATTCTCCGGTCCATCTCCTTACACTGAGTTGCATGTTACCTACAACATTACTTAGAAAAAAAAACACTTCTCACTCATAACCTTCTAGAACATACAGTACTTCCCCACATCTGCATCAGTTTGATCCTTTTACACAAAACAAAACAAACAAAGAAACAAAACGCACCAAAAGTAGCAATATAAAAGCCATATCATTGACATTAACAGCCACAGCAACCCAGTATCACATACAGTTACAAAGAAGGCATTAGTATCCAAAAGCTCCTAACCCCGTGCCTTGCCCCCCGACCACATCCAGCCAAGGTGACCGTCAATCCATAAATCCTGCATTTTGTAATCTCAGCATGAAAGTTATTTTTTCCATTGTATAGATTCCCCTGACTACTGATCGCCAAGTATCATCTGTCGGAGGGTCTTTTTTTTAAAAGCCATATTTGACCTTTTTAAAGGTCCCATGGCATGAAAATGTCCCTTTTATGAGGTTTTTTAACATTAATATGCGTTCCCCCAGCCTGCCTATGGTCCCCCAGTGGCTAGAAATGGTGATAGGTGTAAACCGAGCCCTGGGTATCCTGCTCTGCCTTTGAGAAAATGAAAGCTCAGATGGGCCGATCTGGAATCTTGCTCCTTATGAGGTCATAAGGAGCAAGGTTACCCCCCCTTTCTCTGCTTTGCCCGCCCAGAGAATTTGGCCCACCCATGAGAGAGAGAGAGAGAGAGAGAGAGAGAGAGAGAGAGAGAGAGAGAGAGAGAGAGAGAGAGAGAGAGAGAGAGAGAGAGAGAGAGAGAGAGAGAGAGAGAGAGAGAGAGAGAGAGAGAGAGAGAGAGAGAGAGAGAGAGAGAGAGAGAGAGAGAGAGAGAGAGAGAGAGAGAGAGAGAGAGAGAGAGAGAGAGAGAGAGAGAGACACAGCATGGCTTTCAAACGAGCAAAGTGGCAGTTGGTCAAGGCCACACCCCCACCCTCCACCTTGCCCCCCCCTCTCCTCCTCAATAGCATTTAAAGCTACAGACACAGAAATGGCACATACTAAGGAAAGCTCATTGTGGGACTGGCTCTAGTGGCTGGAATTCTGCACCAAGGTTGAATTTCAGGAAAGAGACTTCAGATACAGTATTAGGGGACCACTAAGGCCTATATAAAAGAGACTTCAGATACAGTATTAGGGGACCACTAAGGCCTATATAAAAGAGACTTCAGATACAGTATTAGGGGACCACTAAGGTCTATATAAAAGAGACTTCAGATACAGTATTAGGGGACCACTAAGGCCTATATAAAAGAGACTTCAGATACAGTATTAGGGGACCACTAAGGTCTATATAAAAGAGACTTCAGATACAGTATTAGGGACCACTAAGGTCTATATAAAAGAGAGTTCAGATACAGTATTAGGGGACCACAAAGGCCTATATAAAAGAGACTTCAGATACAGTATTAGTGGACCACTAAGGCCTATAGAAAAGAGACTTCAGATACAGTATTAGGGGACCACTAAGGCCTATATAAAAGAGACTTCAGATACAGTATTAGGGGACCACTAAGGCCTATATAAAAGAGACTTCAGATACAGTATTAGGGGACCACTAAGGCCTATATAAAAGAGACTTCAGATACAGTATTAGGGGACCACTAAGGTCTATATAAAAGTATTCAAAGAGCACCATGTCATGGGAATGTTAAAGAAATTCTTCTGTGCAGGTAGATGTAGGGCAAAAACACAGACTTGAAGAAAGAGAAAATCCCGCACACTGCTCTTGCTGAACCATCACCATTTATTAAAGAAAACTTAACGTTTCGGTCACTCTGGAACTTCGTCAAGAGTATTTCAATCATGAACACAACAATGTGTCCCCAAGGTGTGGGAGAATTGAGCTCGATGGTGTTTTAAACCCCCAACGTTGACTTCAAGGCAGCGCTGCGACCATCGACTTCAAGGCATCTAACCCTAACCATTGCCTAATCCTAATGCCTTCCAGGCAGTGCTGCCTGGAAGACGACGTTGGGGACTTAAAACACCGATAATTGACAATCATTTGTCAATGGGAGCGTCTCCCAGTGAACTGTAAATATGAACCTAAAATTGTGTCATAAAACCATACCTGTCTCTTTTGCCTCAAGGTGAGAAGATCCAGGGCTTCAAGCGACTGAACCCTCTGGGTTTCCAGGACGATAAAATACCGCCGAAATCCCCCCGCCCCCGCCGGAACATCTGGCTCAGCCGCAGCCAGTCGGACATCTTCTCCTGCAAACCAGGAAGGAAAGTCAACGTCCAGGACCCTTACTATAACCCCCCTATCGCTCACGGATCCTCTAAAGCTCGCAAGATCAACCCATTCACCGCCCGCGAGGACCTGTGCGGGGGAAAGATCAAGTTTTACGATGTGCCCAGCAAGTCGGTCTTCTCGCTGGTGTTCGACCTGCACTCTCCTCCGGGGAGTGTGTTCAGCACCCAGCCGTCTGCTCGGGGACCCGGAGGAGCCCAGCAGGAGACGTCCTACTACTGGCAGCAGTTGCCGGGGAGACAGTGTCACTCCCTACCGGTGTCCCCCCAGCTGCCCCGCTCCGATGTCTTCCACCTGGCTGCTGCTGCTGTTAACTCCAACAACAACGGCTCCGTTACCTGTAACCTCAGCCAGCTCTCCACAACGCTGCCACGTGAGTTCTCTGATCAGGGTGTCCTTTTACAGGGTTCCCACGGGGTCTTAAAAGTATTGAAAAACGGGGCTGGGACCATATGCTTTTGATTCTTTCGTGATACATAGGTACAGATTCCATTTGTATTGCGATTTTTTTAATTTATTGCGATTCTAGAAGTATTGAGTGTTGCGATTTTCTTTTCCTTCTTTAGCAAAAACAAACGTTGAATAATACACTTCTAGAGACAATAAATCATGAGACATTTCTAAAAACTAATTGTTTTTTAAGAAGAATGCACATCACATGTCAGTCAGTCAGTCCGACATTTATTTCATTTGTAAAGAAGAACGTAACACGAACTTTCTGCTTTTTCTTCTTTCGCTTTCGTTTTGCTGGAAACGGATATGACGGATATAATTTAAAGCGTAACTCTCGCCAAAATGCAACCTAGGGTCTTTTTGTGACGTCAGCGTGGTTTCTCAGGCTTAAAATTCATATATATTTTTCCATCATATGGCCGTCCTATGTGGTATTAAAAAGGGGTCAGCCCTATGTTCCCACAGCCCAATGGTCTCACAGCCCTGTTACCACATTTCTAAGATACTTTTTTTCACTGAAAATTAGGCCCTATGTTCCTACAGCCCTATGTTCCCACATTTCTAGGACATAAATTAGGTCTTGTGTTCCTACATTTCACTTCAATTTAAAGCGTAACTCTCGCCAAAATGCAACCTAGGGTCTTTTTGTGAATGTACCCGAGTCAAACTTTCGTTTAAAAGCACATTTAGGACGGAATCGCCACTTTTAAGATTTACCGTATTCTCGTTTTTGGGTCAAATGGCCTTTTGAATGGGGGTGCTAGGGGCACTACTATGATAGCATCAAAATAGCTATTTTTAAAACACTAAGAATGCGAATGAACGGACTACATGTGAGGCTCCTTTTCAACTACGAGGTCAATATTGTTTTTCTTTCAGACAAAACAAGAAATAATCCGTGCATTTATATGGAACTAAGCTTCAGGAGCTTTCCATCTTTCCTCTCCTCCCTACGAGGTCAAAACAATATTGACCTCGTAGTTGAAAAGGAGCCTCATATGTAGTCCGTTCATTCGCATTCTTAGTGTTTTAAAAATAGCAATTTTGAGGCTATCATAGTAGTGCCCCTAGCACCCCCATTCAAAAGGCCATTTGACCCAAAAACGAGAATACGGTAAATCTTAAAAGTGGCAATTCCGTCCTAAATATGCTTTTAAACGAAAGTTTGACTCGGGTACATTCACAAAAAGACCCTAGGTTGCATTTTGGCGAGACTTACGTTTAAGCTCTATCCTCCCACAATTTTTTTTAGGGTTAGGGGGATAAAATCTGATACAAATTAATGAAAAAGGAAATGTGGGAACATAGGGCCTAATTTTGAAAAAAAAATCTTGGATAACATAGGGCTCTGGGAAAATAGGCATAGACATTTTTCATATTTTGATATTTAATGTGGCAAAAATAAAAAAGAGACACTTGCAAAGAGCTTAAAACACATAACTGCAGTCCAACATTATTTGGCATTTACAAATTGGAACGCGCCTGATTTTGATAATGTTGAAGGGTTGTTGTTATGTGTGTACGTGGTTGTTGGCAGTTGGTACAAGTGGGAAGCTGTTGCAGGAACTAAGCCACAGGCGTAGTATTTTTCAACTGTATCACCAAATTAGATAATAATTGTTCCCTTCCTTTCCCATTTGGGGTGGAATTTCCAGCTAATGAACTCATGCTATGTAAGTTGAGACAATGGCAGCCAGGTGCCATTCAGGTCAATGTCCAACATAACCTCATAACCTTTCCAGGCAGAGAAGTACTTCAACTCTGTGCCTCCATCGATGACGGGACGACAGCTGTATGATAAGACAGTGCCGCCCACCCTGCCAAGGCCGTAGGGAAAGTAAACACATAGCACCTTTTGTCTGTGTCAAGATATTTGGGCGCCCGCAATATCTTTGTTTACCTTATAGGTTCAGCTAAACGTAGTCTCGCTTTGCCAGACCCTCCTCCACAGCGCTGCGGAGGAGGGTGGCTAGTCCACACAGCATTCTGGGATGGGAGTAAATCGTACTCTGGTTTATTGACATTTATTTAAACCAATCACAATTGTCTTGAGCGGCGCTAAGCTCCGAAAGGAGCAACGGTGCCTCTGCAAAATAGCCTCAGGAAGGAACTTGTTTTGGTGGAACATGTGTACGTTCAAAAGTTGTGTTAGTCGTGCAACAGAAAACTCAGATTGGACAGATATTCTAGCTAGCTGTCTGGATTTACCCTGCAGAGATCTGAGGAGCAGTTAACCATAGTCCTCACAAATCTACCGGAGGTTAGAATGCCAACGCAAAGAAAGTGGAAGGTAACGGACATCGGACGAAAAGACATGCATCCGGCGGAATTTCCGGTGGCACCGGAGCAATCCCGGAAGTGGAACGTCATGGATATAGACTAAGCTAAACGTAACGCCTCCAGCATGAGTTTAAATACACCTTCAGGAAGTGAGGGACTTCACAGAGTTGGGACCGCATGACACAACACATCGTGGTTAAACTGTACTGCCTGCCTGAAATCTTCCTTCAATCGAGTTAATTAAAGTCCCCTGTGTAAGTCATCCAAGTCTTCTGAACTTTCTTCACGTATGTGAAATGAGATGTGCTGCTCCTGAGTTTTGTCCTTAACCCCATTTCCCTCTTCTTTTTTTTTTTTATTTCTCTCAGCAACTAACTCCAGGTGTGACGCAGGCCTGATGGGAAACGACGTACGGCAGAAGGGAGTGCTGGGCGGCTGGGTGAAGAAATACGTCGTGGTTGAGATCCCGCCTTACTGCAGGCAGAGAGGAAGGGAGGAGGAACGAGAGGGAGAGGGGAGGAAGGAGGGAAACGAGGATGATGAGCCTGGGGAGAGCTGGTCTCTGATGGTCCCCAGCAACGACAGAAACAGTGGGGAGGCGATGGACTGCTCCAGCAGCCTGGCCGAAGGTGAGGGACCAGAGAGAGGGACAGAAACACACTGCCCCATGTAACACACACACACACACACACACACACACACACACACACACACACACACACACACACACACACACACACACACACACGTGGAAGATGTGGTGGATTTTGAGAAGAGAGAGGGGACTTTTTCCCCTGGACGGAGGCAGCAGACTGACACACCGGACACATTTCAAAGGTTTTGGAAAAATAAAACGTAAAGAGAAGAGAAAAAAACACTTTTAATCTGTCAAGTGAATGTATAACATGTGGATTGATAAATCAAGCACACCTGATAAGTAAATAAAAAATAAGTCTCTTTCAAAGATATCACCCAGGTGTGACAGGACACGTCTCCATTCAACACACAAAAAGAAGCTTTTATCAACACAATGGACACTTGGCATAGAGGATATTTTTTTGAAAAAGGTTTATATTTAATATTGTGAGATGGTGTAGATTTGTTTTCCTTTTAAAGGTGTCTTATGTTAGGCGTCTTGTCCATGACGAGGTGTATTGAAGATCCCTTGTGTTGTGTATGTTGTTAAAAATCAAGGCTCGTGTTTTGACACTTTCCTCCTGTGTTCTTTGTTAGACAAATGTTTATGCTAAAAAAAAATTAAATAAAAAAAAAATCCCATATTTTTCTGATTAACAAGACAGTGCGCTGATATTACGACAAGACAATTTAGAGGTGATTTAGAATAACTGAGTGCGTGAAAAACAACACTCAAGAGACAGTTTAATCTCAAACCATGTTAGCAACCCCCCGAACTAGACTGCAGAGGTAAAACATGTAATCAAGTCTCCTCAAAGTAATTCACAGGGGAGTCTGCCTAACAACAGCGATAGTGAATTAAGAGAGGAGCCCCTTGGTGACATAGTGACCTTTCTGTTGGGTCAGCTGTGCTGTAAATCAGCCAAGATCACACCATTCAACAGTCAAAGCCGAGCATTCACAGGCAGTGTTGGCGAGACATCCCATCAAGAACACAAACTGTAGGCAAACACGGATGTTGTAGTAAAAGGACCTGGTAAAGTTTTTTTTTTTTTTTTTTTTTTTTTTTTGTGCATTTAAAAGTTGCTGCTTGAAAGCCAACTTTCAAATCTCGGATGTCAGAGTTTAAAAAACGCACCACAAGTTTTCAAAACAGTCCCCTCTTGCCTCTCTATTCACACACAATGACGATCAAATAGTCAAAAAAATTAAGCCAAAGTAAAAAAAACTAACAAAAAACTTTTAAAGCAAGACTATGTAACTTTTGAAAGGAAAAAAAATAACAACCTTCCTCTTTCAAATGAAAAGTTGAATTACTTTCTCACTTCAATACACTCAGGGATTTAGCCGCTGTAGCCGTGCCTATGGTGGCTAATATTAGCACACTTTAGAAATGGCTGCGTTGACTTTCTTTTCCTTTGCTGCTGTTTTATGTGTACCACATCTTTTGTGTCACAAATACAGTCTCCAAAGGCAAGAATCCACTTTCACTCCCAAGAATGTAGTCATTAAAGCAACTCACTTCAGAAAATCCAAAATGAATTTAAATTCAGTGTGCCGTCATGCTGTAATTTATGGCTACAGTGGATGTTGTGCTGCAAAAGTTGCATAGTCTTGCTTTAAAGTCCAAACTGAAATTTGTAGAAACAAGGCGCTCCCTGAAGATGGGAAATCAAATGTATTTCCACCTTGTTATAAAGGACAGCAGTACGGCTGGGTATCGTTCAGAAATATAAAATTCCGATACCTTGTTCTCAATAGCAGTTCCTAAACCATACTTTTTTCAATACCAATTTTATAAAACAAAAAAAATGACATCACAAACCTTTTTATTTATTTTTTCAGCTCCTGCTACGTGAGCACCGTCTCTCTGTGTAATGTAGTTTTTCCTGCGTGCCTCTATGTCGTGTAACGTTAGACAGCCAATCAGACATTATTAGATCTTCGTAGAAGCATGCTGCGTGCTTATTGGCTCACTGATGCTGATTTACTTCTTGGGTATTGAATGATGAGGCATTTTTCCATAACCGATACTTAAGAGGCAACACGGTCGGTGCCTAAAAAGTAGTGAATTTGGTACCCAGCCCTAGACAGCAGTAATGTAAATTTAACATCAACTATATAGAAAAAAAGATAGTACATTTGTCGAAATGTTACAAAAATGTCCTGAAACAGTGTTATGAAACAAACGGCGATTACTGTTGATGCTCCTTACAGATTGTTGGTTATCAGTTAACCAGAAAGTTGCCATGGTGGTGCTGAGATGACGAGTGGCTTTCCTGGTTCCCGCATGCAGCCTGCTACCCTAAATTTATTCTGTCCCATGCAAAGGCAAAATTGTATGTGGTTAAAATAAAATTTGGGGCAATAATTTCAATCCCACACAAACACCACTAGGTTTAATTCTGTCTCAACCCCAGCATCTTAAAGAAAAAAAGATACGGGGAAACTTCATTCACCTATAAAGTCAAAAGAGACTTCAGGTAACGGGAGCAGATGACTCAGTCTCACAGAATACATTGAATGAATAATATTTAGATTTTGAGGGAAACGGCACAACCTGGTCTTTCAGTTCTTCCCGCTCAGGCGTGACTGTTGTGAGGAAAATGTCCAAATCGAGCTGACAAAGAGCCAAGCTGAGTAGTGTTTGGAAAAAAAACAAACACCTAAAATATGTTTGTTCTATCACAAATTATTAGTGCTAAACAAATGAATACACTTTTTTTCTTTTCTTGCAAAGATGGTACAAGCTAACTTCAAGTGGCGGGATTTGACTTCAAATCCAATGTATATTTTCGTTTAATTGGAGCACATGGTTACACTTTACTTGAAGGTATCTACATAAGAGTGACATGACACTGTCATGAACGTGTCGTAAACATTATAAACAAGTGATAAACGTTTATGACATAATGCTTATTTTAGTAAGTGTCATTCTGTTTTTGTCATGACAAGTTCTGGTTAGGGTTAGTGTGTCATGACTGTGTCATGTCACTCTTAAGTAGATACCTTCAAGTGCTACCGAGCACATTTCCAATCTAAAGCTAATCGAGACACACTCCTTAATTTGCCTGATGAAATTGGTGGCGTTGTGACATTTTCTACCTTTATCAACACACTCCAGTGGATTTCTAAAAATAGACTTCCTTGAGGTAAAGCATCTCACTGCGAAAGTTTGTTTAACATCAAAATGGTTTTCACTGTTCATCTAAATGTTGTGTACAAACTAAATGACTGTAGATTTGTCTCTGTTGTTCCATTCTGCTGATCTCAGCTGATCTCAGGAACGAAAATGCACTTGTACAGCGATCTCCTATGAACTAATCACTACTTTTCTATGCAACCAATGTAACGTTTATGACACTGTTTTACAGTATAAAGGATCTAATTTGATATTTATGAGAACCTTTATAATGTCTTACCTTTTGTATATTTGTGTAAAAAGTTTGTGTTCCCTGCCTGGATGAATACAGATTGAGATGTGTTTTTTTTGTTGCTGATCGAATAACAAAGCTTCTCAGAGTTTTCCTTGCATCTGTTTCTTATTCTGTATTTCAGTGCAACCTTCACTCACACTCAGAAAAGCTCAGACAGCCTGGGCTTAACATTTAGGAAGTTTTAAAATATGTGTGAAAACGTTTGCTCTCAGATTCGATTTGCAAGTTCAGAGACTGGATTCATCATGTGGACAGTTAGTCTGGATCAACGACGGTTCATTTACCGGAAAGTTGCGGATGTCCGTCACCTTCCAATTTGTGTGTTTACGTTAAACTCCGGAGCTTCGAGGAACAGCAACTGGAACCTCTGAGCAACACTACACGCTGAAAATGACAAGCTTTGAAGAAAATTTGGATCAGGCAACAAGGCAGACCTGCTTGGTTCTTTTGGGGAATGATTGTAAAGATTTACAAAGAATATGTTTAGGGCATTTCCTCTCTAACTGGGATGTTTTTGGACCGATTGGTGGGATTGCTGTGGATGAAGTACCCACAGTTGACACACTGGTAAGAGCAAATTAGACTTAACCATGTATCCAGCTAATTTAAATAGCTCATGTTACAGCATTGTGTGAACAGTTAACTTCATTTAATATTGTATGTGACGTTTTCTTAAGCGGGGATCAAATGTTCTATTTGGCAGAGCCACCGTCGCTGCGTCTGGAGCTTAGCGCCGTCCAAGAAGATGATTGGTTTAAAGAAATGCCAACAACCCAGAGTGTTTGCTCCTGTTGCCAGACCTTCCTCCGCAGCGCTGTGGAGATAGGTCTGGCTATGCAACCCTAGTGGACAGTTGGTGTCAAACAATCCACACTTTTCATTCTGATGAAGTAGCACAGTAAAGTCTCAGCTCTCTACAGGTTGGTTGCAATAAGTGATGTTAGACTGCTTTACTCAGGCAAGCCTAACAGTGAAAACACACCGCAGCGTAGATTTGTGTGTGTGTGTCGGTTTCTCTCTGTGTGCCTGATCGCGTGTCTTGCTGTAGACACAGCTGAGAAGTCAACAGCCAAAATCAACATAAACTTGGGTGTTTTATTTTGAAATGTTTTATTTTTGTAAAGTATCCAGCTGCACTGTGGCCTTCCTGTATACAATGTGACGATTGCTGCAGCGCGCGGGCCGGTGCGGCCGCTCCGCACCTGATCACAGCTGGTATGAACGGACAGATTGGATAACATGGTCGCCGAAATGAAATAAGCTAGTGTGTTTTGACTGTAAGCCCACTTTATTTCTCTCGCATGTCTTGGAGCTAAACATTGTTTTCCTGAAAGATAAATCCCTGGCGATATTCAAAAGAATCTGGATCTTATTTGACAAAACTCACTGCAATTGTGAAGGTATTTTTGTGTGAAGGTATTATATTCTTAATAAGGGTATCCTTCATATTTCTGTCACTCCTTATGTGCATCATTGCATGTCACAACAATACATGTTAGACAAGTACTTTCACAATGTAAAATATATTAATGTTGATAAGACCAAAGCGGTAAAGGTGTTGTTTAACTCACAAAGTCAAACAGTCCAATAAGACAGTCAACAGCTCATTTTACTATAATGGAGCCTTTCAAAACAGGATATACTGACCATTCCCTCCAGTTTGAGGCAGCCAATTGAAGTCTGTACATACATTTTAGTCATATTTATTGTTGTGAGGTAATGCAGTAAAGACTTAAAAAACTGTAGACTTGGTGTTCAGTGTGATGGATTACAACTCACATGTTCAAGGTTCAATGGTCCACCAACATACTGTACGGAAAAGAATGGACACTAGTGGCTGCGTTGAGCGGTAGGAATACCAGGAAAAAAGGCTAATGATTTCCGGACAGTGTTGTTGTCATTACTTAGAATTCCTCATGGGGGCGACAGAAACTACGCACTATAGCTTTAAAAGTTTTGGTATTACAATTCCAGACTAGTCGGTTTTATATCACTATTATTTAAATATTATAATATGAAACTGTGTTAAACAAAAATATATACATTTAAACAACAGTAAAACAAAACAATTTCATCCATATATCAGCGAATCAAATGTATAAAATAAAGCGTGATTTATGCTTCTGCGGAGGCTCCACGCAGAGTGTCCGTGCATGCGTGTGTGTGGTAGAGTGAGTGAGAGAGTGACGTGATTATCTTCAGAGCGAGTAGCGACTCTAGAGTCACATTGAGAGAAACAAAGTGTCTCCCCTGCTCTTTCTGACCGCGGTCAAATCTGTAGCAGGAAAAGTTAACCCTCTCCCTGATTTCATGTTGTTTATGGAGAAGGAGAATCCGGAAACGACTCGGGGGGGGGGGGGAATGCAACGCCACCAAGCCACGGCCGAGCGACCATCACATGTCCATATACGCATTATTGTCTATGCTTCCCAGCATTGCACGCTAGTGGGCTTGCCACCAGTTTCTCTTTACTGACCACTGACAAGCCAACATGACATCATGACTTCACGTAAACATACACACCCACTTTCTTAAGCCAAGTGGCGTGTTATCTGTACATATTTTGAGCTATCTGCATGTATGTCTACGCTGTATACAGCAGACGTAAACATACACACCATTTGGTGTGTATGTTTACGTGATAACACACCATTTGGTGTGTTATCACGTAAACATACACACCACTTTCTAAAGCCGTATTATCTGTACGCATTTTGAGCGCCGTATACAGCGGACGGGTTAGATTTAGGAAAAGAAGAATGCGACGGTTGAGTTTAGGAAACGTGACACGATCCCCGGTCTCCTGGGTAAAAGTCCTGTGTTTGACCCATCCACCACCCCGACCAACCTCCCTACACGGATTTTCACCCTTTCATACTACTCGCTACAGCGTCAATTCACACGCAATCGCAAGGTCAAGTCAATGGAGGCCAT
>CM042324.1:37291661-37359161 GCA_023566125.1 Zingel zingel
CGTGGTCGTCTGTTACGAAGGGGGGTTTGCTATTGTTGGTTTGTAAAAGCGTCATCCTGGGTGTGTGTCTTGTAGGCTTAAAACGGGGTGTTTCAAGGTCGGGTGCTCACTTTCGTACCTGCTGTTTTAGCTCGTCTGCTAGCTAACTTTTACCTTGTTTTTCCCAGCCTTCCTCAACAAAAGACCTCTGAAGTGTTTTTCTTTTTTAATTCTTTTTGTTGAAAGAAAAGAGACTTCGTTGTTTTTTGCATCTATGCCTACAACTGGTGAGTAAATATAAAAAGCGTATCTCGTGTTTAAGCACGCTGTAAGATATTTAATTCATTCAGACATTCGTGTATTAAAACGTTTAAGCGGCATATACTTTATGTAGTTTGCATCATTAGGTGATTCTACCAAAGAGCCAGGACAATGTTGCTACGGTAGCTGTTGATTATCATCCTGAAAGCAATAAGAAAGCTGTAAACAGGTATTTAGTGGTGTATTTATCTCTTTTACTATGTGTTTTTTTATTACTATTTAATTTATCACGGTGTTTTTAGACTACTAATATATATATATATATATATATATATATATTCTCTGTCTGTGTCTAGACACCCCACCCCGGAACAAAGGATCCAGAGTGGAGATAGCTACTCAATAGGACATTCTGTTGAAATCAACAGTGTTAGAGGGCCCATGTGCTTCGCTAGGCGTATCTGTGAAAGCAGTTAGGTCTAAGAAGGATCTCTGGTTTAAACATAAGAAGAGTTCTATTGAGGTGGGTTGAAAAAGAAAAACAGTGAAATAGTGTATTGTTTTTTTTTTAAAAAAGTCTGTTCTAATAATGTAATGTTGTGTTTCAGACTAAGAAAATCCCTGAAGGGTTACCACCGAAAAGATCCCGCTCATCCTTTGTTCAAGGCTCTCCTTCTCTGAGCACTGATGCAGAGGTAAGAAAAACCATTTGTATCTAACAGACTATATTTATATAGTGTTATAAAATATTTTTATAGAATGTATATATTGTTATAAAAAATAAAAAAAGGATTTTTCCTTTGTGTCATCAGCTAAAGGTTGTAGCAGGCTTGTCTTTGCGTATGGCATCTGATGAGGATTTCACACAGTCACCCCCATGGAGCACAAACGGCTGTCTCCATAAGTCTAAGAAGAGATCTAAGAAGAGATCTATTGAGGTGGGTTGAAAAAGAAAAACAGTAAAATAGTGTATTGTATTTTTTTTTTTAAAAAGTCTGTTCTAATAATGTAATGTTGTGTTTCAGACTAAGAAAATCCCTGAAGGGTTACCACCGAAAAGATCCCGCTCATCCTTTGTTCAAGACTCTCCTTCTCTGAGCACTGATGCAGAGGTAAGAAAAACCATTTGTATCTAACAGACTATATTTATATAGTGTTATAAAATATTTTTATAGAATGTATATATTGTTAAAACGGATTTTCCTTTGTGACAGCAACTAAAGGCTGTTTCAGACTTGGTGTCTCTACATTTGACACCGAAGGAGAATTTCACACATAGTACCCAGGCGCCAATACGACCACAGGGTGTCTCTATTGAGAGGGGACAAAGGGCCACACCTTTACCAAAAACAACAGTTGAGGTTTGTGTTTTGTTTGAAGTGTGTGTGTGTGTGTGTGTGTGTGTGTGTGTGTGTGTGTGTGTGTGTGTGTGTGTGTGTGTGTGTGTGTGTGTGTGTGTGTGTGTGTGTGTGTGTGTGTCTTTATTTAACTAAAATATGTTATCATCCCTAGACGATCATATCCGTAGAAGACTTAGAAGGGCGTGAAGACACACACCTATCGGCGCCGTCTCATACAACACACCAGACGAATGGGGGAGCTTCGCCGCCGGTTCCTGAATATGATGTAGGTGTTTTACAGAGTTCTGCTGTACTCCTTGACACCGTTTGTAGAGAGGAATGTGACTATAATGACGAAGACGACTGTATACCAGACACTCCTGTCATACATAGACAAAGACCAACATACAAGCCCTCGTTAACTGTGTCAGATGATTGGTGTAGCATTAGTAATACCCCTGTAACTATTCCTATAAATATACTCGAGGGTGTCGATCCATTCCTGGGTAATCAACCAGAGCGTAGTTATATTACTAACAATCTTTTCGAGCCCTGCTCAACCCAAGGGTTTTCCGACCGTACCACCTTGTTTCAAGGTGAAGAGCTTTTTGAATATTGTGCGAACACGTCATTCCGGCAAACTGTGTCTACAAACCGCTCATGTGCAGATTCTTATGCCAGTCCACAACCGTCCACGAGTACGTTCCGCGCACAGGCGCCCCCCTCAGACAATCCTCAGGAGCGTGGGCAGTCATCAAAACGTCCCAGCCCCCGTGACCGCTCCAGTCCACAACCGTCCACGAGTACGTTCCGCGCACAGACGCTGCCCTCAGAAAATCCTCACGGGGGTGTGCAGCATGGGGAGGGTCGTGTTTCTAAGGCGACGTCTCACATAGCATCCCGACAGTTTCCCCTTTTTAATGCTACTGAATTTCGTCAAGATGTCGACCTACGAAATATTGATTTGACAGATATTGGCAGTGTGCCTGAAAGGGTTTATAACACTCTAACAGTTTTAATAGAGAGGGCTTTGGACAATGCTACACAGGACAGTGTTTTAAATGTTGAGTTAAGGGGCCCTGCCGTGAATGTCCCTATTCAAACAATGTTGAACTCGGACGACGGCTACAACACAGATACATTTCTGGAGCAAGTCTCACAAGCTATGCAAAGTAACGATAATTCTCTGACCGATGACGCTTTGGAATTAATTGTGACTATAGCTCGTAATATGTCAGGCGGTAATCCCGGGGGCCGTCGAAAACTAGGAAGCATCGGTTACGATCAAATACTGTCAGTAAAAGGTAATGCTTTATACAATCCCAAGAATAACGACGGTAATGACAATCTCTGCTTTGCTCTCTGTCTGGCACATTATGTAAACAGTAGATTGTCCCCGTGTGAAAAGATAAATTATGCAAAGCAGCTACATAGGGATTTGGATTTTGACGATACGCATATGGTTTCATTCTCTGATGTTGACAGATTTCAGAAACATCTGAAAATGAAAATTGTAATATTCCATCATGTTGGCAGTTGTAAAAAACCACAGATCTTCAAAACACACGACGAGCCACATGTGAAAACAGCATGGTTGTATTTGCATAACGAGCATTACTATCTCATTGTAAATAAGACGTCTTTCTTCGGTGCACCGTACGTTTGCGACGGTTGTTACAAGACCTACAGCACTGCCCTGGAGCATCGGTGTGGTTTTCTTTGTAATGTATGTTACACTGCTTGTACCCCTAATAAAACTATTAAATGTGCAGACTGTAGACGCATATGCAAATCGCAACAGTGTTTTGAAAACCATAAAAAACCCGATGCGAAACACCGTCTCATACCCTGCGAGCGGATCAAATATTGTGAGTCCTGTCACACGACGTACCGGACGGCTAAAAAACCACACGTCTGTAGAGTCCCAAAATGCCTACATTGTAGAGAGCCTGTAGTCGGCACAACGCACGAATGCTTTATACAGCCCCTCAAACGCGAAGAAAGTAGTGATAAGTATCTCTTTTACGATTTTGAGACACGTTGTACTGAGGGTCGCCATGAAGCTAATTTTGTGTGCATTATGGATATGAATGGCGCCAAAAACTGTTACGAAACGTCCAACTGTGTCGCTTCATTCATTCAGAACTACAGACGGGAGAAATACAAAGGCTATACTTTTATAGCACACAATGCCTCCGGTTTTGACAGTTACATAGTTTTAGAGTATATGGTGAGCCAGAAACTTTGTCCAACTATTACTATGCGGGGTTCTAGGGTGCTTCTGATGTACGATTCTACTTACAAACAACGCTGGATAGACTCATTCAGTTTCATAACAATGCCTCTGTCTAAAACCCCGTCTGCCATGGGATTCTCAGATCTTCTGAAGGGGTTCTTCCCCCACGCCTTCAACACACGTGAGAATGAGAATTATATCGGCCCCCATCCACCTCCTGCTCTATATGGTTATGATGCCATGACTGACGAGTGTAAGAAAACGTTCACCGAGTGGTACGCCACGGTCTGTGACACACCCTTTGACTTTCGAAAAGAGCTGCGCACCTATTGTGTTAACGATGTGACAGTTTTGCGCAAAGCATGCCAGATATACAGAGAAGCCTTCCATGAGTGCACCGGTCTAGATCCGTTTGCATATACGACAATGGCCTCCTCCTGTATGGGCGTGTTTAAAACTCTGTTCCTACCCAAAGACACAGTTGCTCTGACGTACGAGGGTGCTTACATTAGGCAAAACAAGACGTATTCTGACATTTCAATACAGTGGTTAGAGTATGTTGCAAACAGCGAGGGTATTGACATACAGCACGCTCTGAACAGAGGTGAAAAGTCATTTGGCCCGTTCTTTGTAGATGGCTATTGTGAAGCCACAAACACATGTTATGAATTTAACGGATGCTTCTTTCATGGCTGTGATAAGTGCTACGCACAAGCGGAAATCAACCCTCTCACCAAAAACAAAACACAGGGTGAGCTGCGCATAGAGTTCCATAACAGAGTGACGGCTCTAAAAAATGTGTACGGCCTAACTGTTGTGGTGAAGTGGGAGTGTGATTGGCGACAGGATGTGTGCAATAACCCGGCCGTTAAGGAGTTCATGTTAACGTATGAAAAGCCAGCGCGTCTCAATCCTCGAGAAGCCCTCTTTGGAGGCCGAACGAATGCTATGAAGCTGTACCACAAGGTAGAAAATGGTGAGAAAATTCGCTACTACGATTTCACAAGTTTGTACCCAACTGTTCAGGCCAAAAGAGATTATCCAATAGGCCATCCTCAGATAATACACAAGGATTTTGATGACATAAACACATACTTTGGTATTGTGAAATGCACAGTGGTGCCCCCCAGAGGACTGTACCACCCTGTACTGCCGTATCACTGTAACGGGAAACTGATGTTCCCTCTATGTGCTGTGTGTGCCGTTCAGATGAATCAGACAACCCAGTGTGCGCATAGCGACCAAGAGCGACAGCTGTCTGGGGTGTGGGTGTCGTTTGAATTACAAAAAGCCGTAGCGAAAGGGTATAAGATAGTTGCAATCGACGAGGTTTGGCATTTCCCAGAAAAAACGGACCAGCTTTTTAAAGCCTATGTTAAGACATTTCTTAAACGCAAGCAAGAGGCTTCAGGATATCCCGGGCATATCAAAACGGAAGACGAAAAAAAAAAATACATAGATGGCTACTATGTACGCGAAGGCATACGTCTGGATCCCGCCAAGATATGTGTTAACAAAGCAGTCAGAAATACCAATAAATCAATTTTGAACAACTTGTGGGGACGCTTTGCTATGCGTAACAATATGACGACTGCTGAACATGAGCTGTGTGAACCGGGACGGATCTGTTATGAGTTCAGCAGTCGTCATATTGTTACGCATAGCAAAGCGTCCCCACAAGTTGTTCAAAATTGATTTATTGGTATTTCTGACTGCTTTGTTAACACATATCTTGGCGGGATCCAGACGTATGCCTTCGCGTACATAGTAGCCATCTATGTATTTTTTTTTTTCGTCTTCCGTTTTGATATGCCCGGGATATCCTGAAG
The DNA here is from genome assembly GCA_023566125.1 of Zingel zingel. Taxonomy (NCBI): domain Eukaryota; kingdom Metazoa; phylum Chordata; class Actinopteri; order Perciformes; family Percidae; genus Zingel; species Zingel zingel. The sequence goes on from CM042324.1 coordinate 37,297,307, forward strand.
CCTCTTGCTTGCGTTTAAGAAATGTCTTAACATAGGCTTTAAAAAGCTGGTCCGTTTTTTCTGGGAAATGCCAAACCTCGTCGATTGCAACTATCTTATACCCTTTCGCTACGGCTTTTTGTAATTCAAACGACACCCACACCCCAGACAGCTGTCGCTCTTGGTCGCTATGCGCACACTGGGTTGTCTGATTCATCTGAACGGCACACACAGCACATAGAGGGAACATCAGTTTCCCGTTACAGTGATACGGCAGTACAGGGTGGTACAGTCCTCTGGGGGGCACCACTGTGCATTTCACAATACCAAAGTATGTGTTTATGTCATCAAAATCCTTGTGTATTATCTGAGGATGGCCTATTGGATAATCTCTTTTGGCCTGAACAGTTGGGTACAAACTTGTGAAATCGTAGTAGCGAATTTTCTCACCATTTTCTACCTTGTGGTACAGCTTCATAGCATTCGTTCGGCCTCCAAAGAGGGCTTCTCGAGGATTGAGACGCGCTGGCTTTTCATACGTTAACATGAACTCCTTAACGGCCGGGTTATTGCACACATCCTGTCGCCAATCACACTCCCACTTCACCACAACAGTTAGGCCGTACACATTTTTTAGAGCCGTCACTCTGTTATGGAACTCTATGCGCAGCTCACCCTGTGTTTTGTTTTTGGTGAGAGGGTTGATTTCCGCTTGTGCGTAGCACTTATCACAGCCATGAAAGAAGCATCCGTTAAATTCATAACATGTGTTTGTGGCTTCACAATAGCCATCTACAAAGAACGGGCCAAATGACTTTTCACCTCTGTTCAGAGCGTGCTGTATGTCAATACCCTCGCTGTTTGCAACATACTCTAACCACTGTATTGAAATGTCAGAATACGTCTTGTTTTGCCTAATGTAAGCACCCTCGTACGTCAGAGCAACTGTGTCTTTGGGTAGGAACAGAGTTTTAAACACGCCCATACAGGAGGAGGCCATTGTCGTATATGCAAACGGATCTAGACCGGTGCACTCATGGAAGGCTTCTCTGTATATCTGGCATGCTTTGCGCAAAACTGTCACATCGTTAACACAATAGGTGCGCAGCTCTTTTCGAAAGTCAAAGGGTGTGTCACAGACCGTGGCGTACCACTCGGTGAACGTTTTCTTACACTCGTCAGTCATGGCATCATAACCATATAGAGCAGGAGGTGGATGGGGGCCGATATAATTCTCATTCTCACGTGTGTTGAAGGCGTGGGGGAAGAACCCCTTCAGAAGATCTGAGAATCCCATGGCAGACGGGGTTTTAGACAGAGGCATTGTTATGAAACTGAATGAGTCTATCCAGCGTTGTTTGTAAGTAGAATCGTACATCAGAAGCACCCTAGAACCCCGCATAGTAATAGTTGGACAAAGTTTCTGGCTCACCATATACTCTAAAACTATGTAACTGTCAAAACCGGAGGCATTGTGTGCTATAAAAGTATAGCCTTTGTATTTCTCCCGTCTGTAGTTCTGAATGAATGAAGCGACACAGTTGGACGTTTCGTAACAGTTTTTGGCGCCATTCATATCCATAATGCACACAAAATTAGCTTCATGGCGACCCTCAGTACAACGTGTCTCAAAATCGTAAAAGAGATACTTATCACTACTTTCTTCGCGTTTGAGGGGCTGTATAAAGCATTCGTGCGTTGTGCCGACTACAGGCTCTCTACAATGTAGGCATTTTGGGACTCTACAGACGTGTGGTTTTTTAGCCGTCCGGTACGTCGTGTGACAGGACTCACAATATTTGATCCGCTCGCAGGGTATGAGACGGTGTTTCGCATCGGGTTTTTTATGGTTTTCAAAACACTGTTGCGATTTGCATATGCGTCTACAGTCTGCACATTTAATAGTTTTATTAGGGGTACAAGCAGTGTAACATACATTACAAAGAAAACCACACCGATGCTCCAGGGCAGTGCTGTAGGTCTTGTAACAACCGTCGCAAACGTACGGTGCACCGAAGAAAGACGTCTTATTTACAATGAGATAGTAATGCTCGTTATGCAAATACAACCATGCTGTTTTCACATGTGGCTCGTCGTGTGTTTTGAAGATCTGTGGTTTTTTACAACTGCCAACATGATGGAATATTACAATTTTCATTTTCAGATGTTTCTGAAATCTGTCAACATCAGAGAATGAAACCATATGCGTATCGTCAAAATCCAAATCCCTATGTAGCTGCTTTGCATAATTTATCTTTTCACACGGGGACAATCTACTGTTTACATAATGTGCCAGACAGAGAGCAAAGCAGAGATTGTCATTACCGTCGTTATTCTTGGGATTGTATAAAGCATTACCTTTTACTGACAGTATTTGATCGTAACCGATGCTTCCTAGTTTTCGACGGCCCCCGGGATTACCGCCTGACATATTACGAGCTATAGTCACAATTAATTCCAAAGCGTCATCGGTCAGAGAATTATCGTTACTTTGCATAGCTTGTGAGACTTGCTCCAGAAATGTATCTGTGTTGTAGCCGTCGTCCGAGTTCAACATTGTTTGAATAGGGACATTCACGGCAGGGCCCCTTAACTCAACATTTAAAACACTGTCCTGTGTAGCATTGTCCAAAGCCCTCTCTATTAAAACTGTTAGAGTGTTATAAACCCTTTCAGGCACACTGCCAATATCTGTCAAATCAATATTTCGTAGGTCGACATCTTGACGAAATTCAGTAGCATTAAAAAGGGGAAACTGTCGGGATGCTATGTGAGACGTCGCCTTAGAAACACGACCCTCCCCATGCTGCACACCCCCGTGAGGATTTTCTGAGGGCAGCGTCTGTCCGCGGAACGTACTCGTGGACGGTTGTGGACTGGAGCGGTCACGGGGGCTGGGACGTTTTGATGACTGCCCACGCTCCTGAGGATTGTCTGAGGGGGGCGCCTGTGCGCGGAACGTACTCGTGGACGGTTGTGGACTGGCATAAGAATCTGCACATGAGCGGTTTGTAGACACAGTTTGCCGGAATGACGTGTTCGCACAATATTCAAAAAGCTCTTCACCTTGAAACAAGGTGGTACGGTCGGAAAACCCTTGGGTTGAGCAGGGCTCGAAAAGATTGTTAGTAATATAACTACGCTCTGGTTGATTACCCAGGAATGGATCGACACCCTCGAGTATATTTATAGGAATAGTTACAGGGGTATTACTAATGCTACACCAATCATCTGACACAGTTAACGAGGGCTTGTATGTTGGTCTTTGTCTATGTATGACAGGAGTGTCTGGTATACAGTCGTCTTCGTCATTATAGTCACATTCCTCTCTACAAACGGTGTCAAGGAGTACAGCAGAACTCTGTAAAACACCTACATCATATTCAGGAACCGGCGGCGAAGCTCCCCCATTCGTCTGGTGTGTTGTATGAGACGGCGCCGATAGGTGTGTGTCTTCACGCCCTTCTAAGTCTTCTACGGATATGATCGTCTAGGGATGATAACATATTTTAGTTAAATAAAGACACACACACACACACACACACACACACACACACACACACACACACACACACACACACACACACACACTTCAAACAAAACACAAACCTCAACTGTTGTTTTTGGTAAAGGTGTGGCCCTTTGTCCCCTCTCAATAGAGACACCCTGTGGTCGTATTGGCGCCTGGGTACTATGTGTGAAATTCTCCTTCGGTGTCAAATGTAGAGACACCAAGTCTGAAACAGCCTTTAGTTGCTGTCACAAAGGAAAATCCATTTTAACAATATATACATTCTATAAAAATATTTTATAACACTATATAAATATAGTCTGTTAGATACAAATGGTTTTTCTTACCTCTGCATCAGTGCTCAGAGAAGGAGAGTCTTGAACAAAGGATGAGCGGGATCTTTTCGGTGGTAACCCTTCAGGGATTTTCTTAGTCTGAAACACAACATTACATTATTAGAACAGACTTTTTAAAAAAAAAAATACAATACACTATTTTACTGTTTTTCTTTTTCAACCCACCTCAATAGATCTCTTCTTAGATCTCTTCTTAGACTTATGGAGACAGCCGTTTGTGCTCCATGGGGGTGACTGTGTGAAATCCTCATCAGATGCCATACGCAAAGACAAGCCTGCTACAACCTTTAGCTGATGACACAAAGGAAAAATCCTTTTTTTATTTTTTATAACAATATATACATTCTATAAAAATATTTTATAACACTATATAAATATAGTCTGTTAGATACAAATGGTTTTTCTTACCTCTGCATCAGTGCTCAGAGAAGGAGAGCCTTGAACAAAGGATGAGCGGGATCTTTTCGGTGGTAACCCTTCAGGGATTTTCTTAGTCTGAAACACAACATTACATTATTAGAACAGACTTTTTTAAAAAAAAAACAATACACTATTTCACTGTTTTTCTTTTTCAACCCACCTCAATAGAACTCTTCTTATGTTTAAACCAGAGATCCTTCTTAGACCTAACTGCTTTCACAGATACGCCTAGCGAAGCACATGGGCCCTCTAACACTGTTGATTTCAACAGAATGTCCTATTGAGTAGCTATCTCCACTCTGGATCCTTTGTTCCGGGGTGGGGTGTCTAGACACAGACAGAGAATATATATATATATATATATATATTAGTAGTCTAAAAACACCGTGATAAATTAAATAGTAATAAAAAAACACATAGTAAAAGAGATAAATACACCACTAAATACCTGTTTACAGCTTTCTTATTGCTTTCAGGATGATAATCAACAGCTACCGTAGCAACATTGTCCTGGCTCTTTGGTAGAATCACCTAATGATGCAAACTACATAAAGTATATGCCGCTTAAACGTTTTAATACACGAATGTCTGAATGAATTAAATATCTTACAGCGTGCTTAAACACGAGATACGCTTTTTATATTTACTCACCAGTTGTAGGCATAGATGCAAAAAACAACGAAGTCTCTTTTCTTTCAACAAAAAGAATTAAAAAAGAAAAACACTTCAGAGGTCTTTTGTTGAGGAAGGCTGGGAAAAACAAGGTAAAAGTTAGCTAGCAGACGAGCTAAAACAGCAGGTACGAAAGTGAGCACCCGACCTTGAAACACCCCGTTTTAAGCCTACAAGACACACACCCAGGATGACGCTTTTACAAACCAACAATAGCAAACCCCCCTTCGTAACAGACGACCACGAGGTCAACGTTTTTTTAATTTACGAATGGCTGAATAAATTAAATATCTTACAACATGCTTAAACACAAGATCTGCTTTAAAATGTACTTACCAATTGTAGATGTTGCTGAAAAAACGATTCCTCTTTGCTTTCACAAAAATAGAATTAAAAGTACATTCCGGGAGGGCTTTGTTAGAGGAAAAACGTGATAGCAAGGTAGCTATCAACACAGCTTAAATGGTTTGTTGAAAAAAGTGAACAAGCTAGCATGCAAAAAGGGGTGCTATTAAAACGCTGTAATGTGCTTTGCTGAAAAACGAATCATCTTTGCTTTCACAAGAATAATTATAAATCAAAAAAAAGAACACCAGCTGGTATGGGTGTGGAAGGTCAAGAAAAAACGTAGTAACAAGTTAGCTAGCTAACAGACAAGCCAGCTAACAGCCTAGCTAAAATGGTTTGTTAAAAAAAGAGCAAAATGTGGAAGGTTGAGAAAAAAAACGTGGTAACAAGCTAGCGAGATAGCTAACAGACTAGTTAAAAATGGTTTGTTAACAAGTGAGCAAACTACCCAAACAGTACGAACGAGTGAGCACGGTCGATCCGTCTGCTAGACGCCACAGCTCCCTCGGTCACCAGAGGTCCTCACACACACACGCAGACAGCCGGCCCGCGAGATGTACTCCCGGCATTACGAACGCTAGAGGCGATCCCAGGTTCGACCGCTAGAGAGACGGCATGACTTTTTCAGACATGTTGAGACATAGCCTAACGCTTTAAGGAATACACAATACAAACTCCACCATACAACGACAGGACACTCTGTGCAGTTATGGCTACGGTTCTCACGGACTTCCCTTCACCCTCGGGGGGCACTACAAACCGGACGATATCAGTTTCATTTATTTTTAGGCGTTTTAAAAAAAAAATATTTTTTTATTTTTTTATTTTTTTATATTTTTATTTTTTCCCTTGCTGCGCGCGCAGCTCGAGCGCCCGACCAATCACAACGCTTCGGGGGACACGTGCACGCGTGTGCACGTGACGACATCACGTGACCTCACGTGCACGCGCAAACCTGTACCCTATACGTGCACGCGCAAACCTGTCAGCTATATACTACTGGCATTTCACAGACTAAATTATCAACTGATTAATCAAACAAGCAGATTAATAAACAATCAAAATAATATTTTGTAGTATCCATACCTGCTGGGGTTGAGTTTGAGCCTCAGCATCCCAACATGTGCTCGGTCTCCCTCTGTTCAACACCACTCGGACTAAAGGAGAGAATCTCTCTGCTGCTGGAGGATAAAACGCTGAGAAAGAACAACAAACATACACCACATTTTACACTGGTATTATACACAGTCACAGGGCTGGGCAATAGATCACTATAAATCGATATTGGTATATGAGTCTAGATATCGTCTTAAATTTTGGATATGGTGATATCGTGATATGACACAAGTGTCTTTTCCTGGTATTAAAGGCTGCATAACAGTAAAGTGATGTCATTTCCTGACCTTACCAGACTATGTTTATGTTTTTTTTTTTTTTTTGCCTTTACCCACTTTATTATAATCCACATTACTGATGATTGTTTACCACAAATCTCATTGTGGAAATATTTTGTGAAAGCACCAATTGTCATCCCTGCAATATCGATATCAAGGTACTTGGTCAAAAATATCGTGATGTTTGATTTTCTTCATATCGCCCTGCGCTACACAGTCATAACACATACTAGTATGAAATAACTGCCATATATTGAAAGTTTAAGTAAACCCGGGAAAAAAAGGACAAGAGCACTCACTCATTTCACATTTGTTGTACAATTTTTCAGTCGAAACAGCAAAAACAAACCAGGCAGGCTGGAATAATAGGAGTTGTAGGTGAAGGGTTCAAAGCAGAAACTACATACAACATGACACCTGGAAATAAATATATCACGGCAACCCGTCCTTACCTTTCCTCCTGGCTCTCATCCTGCTCCTCCTCAGCTCTGCCTCCATCACCTCACACTTCCGCTTCAGCAGCTCGATGTCCCGCCGGCTCTGGCTCACCTCCAGCCGGAGCACCGCGCAGCTGTCATCCACACGCCGGGTTATCTCCGCCACAGCTGCCTTGGCCAGTACCTCCATGACGGACAGTAGCTGGCTCTGGAAGCCGCAGTCCTCCATGTTGACGTCGAGTTCAGTCTCTTTATTAAAAAAGAAATAAATATATTCACTTGTACGCGTCTGTATGTCACTCACTTGCAGGTTAAATAGATGCAAATTGCTCCACAGAGGACGGTGTGTACGTGTGTACTCGTGCTGTAAAAATGCTAAATGTCTTCCGCGGACGGTAACGTAGGGGGAGGGTCGCTCGTTTTTATCACCCGTGGTCAGCTCGGGCGGTCTCACTCCCTCTCTGCTTTTAGTCACATTAAAACTACTGAAGCTTTTTTTACTGACATATTTCGACACTTTCCGCAATATGATTTCAACACAAGTTGGGGAATGTTTGTTTTAATTAACGATAGCAACGTTGTTAGTTCAACGTTATTTCTGCCACTTAGGGACGTACTGGAATCCGCAACGAGGTGACCGTAGCAGCGTCACTTGTTGTATTACCGTAAATATTTGACTATATCCGCACTGTGACACCAGCGGCGGAAGTCAGCAGTCACGGTGAATCTAGGTGACTAAAGACATTTGCAAATATAACAAAGTTGCTAATATGGCAAGACATTTAGTTTTTCTTGTAATTATTATACATCAACAATGACCTAAAATACTAAAGCTTTAAAAAACAATGTCCATAACTTGATGTCGACGTCGATATACAGAAACCACATTCAAACATTATCAATATTGATAAAACATGAAGCTAAATCTCACCTAGGTAATGAGCATTCATGCCATATTTAGATATGTGTTTGTGTGAGAAATAAACAGACATTTAATGTATTAGTCACCCTTTATAAGGGCTGTAATGAATAATCTACTAATCATGTAGCTGTAACGTTACATCAGTTATAAGCCGTTAATAGTGGAAAAAAGACTAATGGCACACTTACCATCTGGAACATTTGGACCAAAATATATATATTTTTTTTAAAAAGTAAAATTTCTAAGTCTAAATTTGATGGCATAATAGAAAGTGTGAACCCCACAAGTAGCCCATTACTTGACTTTAGTCATTTTTTAACTGCATTATTATTAATGGTATAAAGGCTCTATAAAACATTGGTAATGGCTTTATTAACCATTAATAAAGCCATCCGTGACAACTTATAAACACTGTATTAGGGGCTTGGGTTAATGAACTCTCTCCAGGGTAAGGCCCAGCCACAAACTACCACACAGAGACACAGTGTACTACAGTGATCAGAATACAAACGTCCACAATCTTTTATAATATCTTATTATTCTATTTAATACAATATCGCACAGTATATAGTACACTAGGGGTCTTCAACGTTTTTTAAGCCAAGGACAGCTACAATAACAACATTTTTTAAATGTATAGTACAACTTTTACTTGTAATGGAGAGCATATTTACTTTGTGGTATTGTGGTATTCCACAATTATTTGTATTAATGTTGTAGTTTGAGATTCTTTGTTGTACTTTGTGGTTATTTTAGTACTTTTGAATATTTCACCACATGCTTTTTGTGTTCCTGGTTAGTACTTTATGGAAGCTCTTGGTACTTGGCTAAGCTGATTGGAATTCTCTTTGGTTCTATGTACTAATGTGGTATGTTTGTGGTACTTTGGGATATATGCTTTGTGGTTGTTTGCAGTACATTATAATGATTCCTGTACTACGTGTTACTGTTTGTTAATCTGTAGTCATTTCTGCCAACTTGTGATTTATTTGTTGTAGTTTTAGTTTCTGTTGGGTCTTTGGGATTGTTTTGCTTTGCAGTAGTTTGTTGCATGTTGAAGTAATTTGTTGTAATTGCACTAGTACTTTTGGAGCATTTGTTGAACCTTGTGATACTTCTACAGAGCTCACTGAGGCTCTGTGTGTTGCTTTAGTTTGTAGGGGTTCGTATTGGCATGTAGCATTGATGTACAACTGACAAAGTCTAAGGAAATGGGCTGAAATGAGTTGAATTTGTCATATACGTACGTACATTACATGTCCATTTCTTTTTGTCAGGGTGAGAAGCACACATGGAGCTCGGTCCAGAGGCAAACAGGGCACATAAAGGGAAATAGATGCATTGAACAGATACACTGAACTGATTTCCCTACTCAGTCAGCATAGGCGGAGAAACCGTGGGCCACATACAGAGAGAAAGCACAAGAGAAGGAGAGACACTCAGGAAGTTAACAGGGGAAGTTTAGTGGTTTCTTGCGTCATCATTTTATGCTGCTACTTGTGTGCTGATGCAGATTGAAGGTAGGAACACTCTTATTCGCTTTTGAACTTTTTTTTATTTCCTCACGTTTCTATGTTTGAACTCTTTCCTAAAAGTGGACAGATAGAGAGGGATGGTGGACAGAAGGAGAGCAGTAGCAGGTGTCAGGAAGATGGAGGGGGTGGGGAGTGAGTTTGAACGGCTGTACAAGTCTATATGTTCAGGCTTAAAGAGTGCTCGACTTCCGCTGCAGTGAAAAAAGTGGGGCCGCAATGGCCGTGGCATGCAGGCAGGAAGCAGAGACCGGTCCTGGGCTGAACTCAGTCCTCAGGCCGGAGCTGAGAGTGGACGTTTAAGTGGGTCCACCAGCACACAGAGACAGTATGGTGTGATTGGAGTGAAACATTCTGAGGTACACTTCACTGAATAGGAGAAGTACAGAGTCAAGGGTGTGGCCTTTCATTCTAAAATAAATTGAGTGCATCAGGGGGGAAGTAGAGAGCCACATATGCACGCTGAGGATTAAGAGCAGTTTGTCGTTTGATTCTGGGGGAGATTGTGGTCTGCAACCTGAAGCTGGTGTTTGCAGAATAAAACTTATTTCTGCTTTTCGCAGGGTGGAAGATAACTTAAAGTATGTCCAAACACTCCAGCTTTAACGTATGAACTCCAAATGGTCCGCAGCCTATAGAGGAAACAACCTGCACCCAACAACATGCACTGAGGCAAGGGAGACAGAAGCAGCAGCAGCACGGTCAAATCTGTGAAATGTACAGGGCCTCTACGAAGTCAGTGTCGCATTAACCGAGCGGGGCAACACATCCAGCAGCCACACAGACAGACAGTCAGGCAGTCTGACGGTCACAAACAGAGCAACTCGGGCCGATCTGAATGTGAGGTGAAACTGCAGACAGGTAGAGATGCGGAGAGTTCGAAGAAAAGGAGGGAACAAAGACAAGGTGTTTGGATGTGATCTGCTGGAGCACCTGGCCGCCACCAATCAAGAGAGTAAGTGAACTGACTTAGTCCTGTAACCATTTTCTTCATGACAGGCATAACAACACACACACTAAACACCATCCTGTACCGATTATATCAATAGATGTGCATGTAACCTCACCAGAAACAAAAGTGTTAATAACCATACAGAGTTCATCTAACAATATGTGTAAGATATGGATAAATGTCCTCATTTATTTGGTCAAATAGGAGTGTTACCCAATGTGATTTTGTGAATATTTCAAAACCATGAATGACATCCTCTAAATGTCACTCTACAGTTGGTAAGATAATCATTCAATGGGAGTGATGGTTGAAAGGTTTTCTACAGCTGATATTTGGTTTGTCATTTTGAAGTGATAAAGTCAAAAAAACACTTGCCCATGCATTTTTATAGTACATGTTCAATCATTTTTTCAAACCACTCAGCATTAACCACACTGGGTCTACACAAATGCTCGAATGAGTAACTCTTTGGCACTTTATATTGTGAGCCTTGTGAGTACATGCTACTATTTTCTTTCTCTCAGTAGTCTGTGTTCAACAGTCCATCCTGCCATTTCAAACTCATTAAGAGTGGATTTCGCTTTTTCATTTTGAACATCAACGTCTGTACCAATCCATCCAATAGTTGGTGAGATATTTCACTCCACAAAACCAAAAATAGGAACCTGATGGAGACTCCAGAGGAAATGTCAGATAATCGCCAAAGTCAGTAGGATTCATCCTGTGTGGACCATGAATGTCTCTATGAATTTTTATGGCAATCCATTAAATAGTTGTTGAGATATTTCAGGCAAAAAATGTATACCCTTATATACATTTTTATGAACACATGTCTGTATATTGTGTCTTAAATCATTTTGATACAGTACTCATACTCCATGCTTTCAATATGTTACGATATGATGCTAATACATATTTTGTGCATTACATGTTTGGCAATACATGATTGGATGATTGCAGGTGCTGGTTAACAATAATCTGCAAAAAACAGGGGAAAAATCCCCTGCACATTGCTATCTCATTCCCAAAGCTTCTTTTATTCTTCATGAACATGACGTTTCAATCACACCTATGTGTCCAAACAGAATAAAATAAGTCGTAGTCACGAGATAGCAGTGGAGGGCATTTTTTCTAAATGAAGTAAAAAATTTAACATTTTGCATATCATTTTTATGTTATCATTTATTTCATGAATTCACTGTTTCACACAGTTCCTCAGGTCTTGCAATACTGCAGTGAGTTTGTTGAGAAACAGGGAATCGTGGATGGCATCTACAGGTTGTCTGGAGTGTCGTCCAACATACAGAAATTAAGGCACGTTTCTTTGAACCTATTATGTGTAAATGTATGCTGTATGAGTTTTAATGTTGTGTTGATATATACCTCTAGAGCAGGGCTCTTCAATGTTTTTTAGGCCAAGGACCCCTTATTATTGTACATACAGTATATTTTATAAAATGAAGTTGCATGTTAAACTAGGCCGGTTGGATGAAAATAAATTCTTATTAATGTATTATTTATACATCATGTTTTAATGTTTAAACATGCATGTGGAAGGCACAGGGAATCCTTAAGCTTAACTGTAGGCTACCACAGTGGCTACCTTACCTATAGTAAGCTTATCTTCAATGTGTAAATTAATTAAAAAAATGTTTTACATATAGGCCAATTTATCTTTGCTATTACTTATATGTTGGATTCATATTATTGTATATTTTTAGACAGATTTTCCTCTTTGAAAATCTAAACATTTTTAAAATAATTTGGCGGCCCCCCTGCACTTACTCTGAGGATCCCCTTAGGGGTCACGGACCCCCTGTTGAATATTGCTGCTCTAAAGTGAATCTATGTCTGCATACAACCAGGGGTGAGTTTGAGAGCGACGGGACTCCAGATCTGCACAAGGATGTGTACCTGCAGGACATTCACTGTGTCAGCTCTCTGTGTAAAGCTTACTTCAGAGAGCTGCCCAACCCTCTGCTCACATACCAGCTGTATGACAAGTTTGCGGTGAGTAGCTCCGACATGCAAACATTTCACATAATTTCATCCCTGTTACATGTTCATTCAGAGTATTGGACTGGGGTATCACAGTGGTATAAAGTACCTATGATGAGTTAACAACATCCATCCTAAATGAAATGTCTGTTCAAAACCCAGAAATGTTTTATTGTGCCGATGATGACAAAACGGAGTGGTTGTTTAAATTGAATGTGTATAAGTTGGTGACCTTTGTCTCTAAAGCATGGGAAAAATGACAAGCAGGTTAATTTGTTTAATATAGTATGTCATTTATGTTGCTACTATCTGGTAAATGGTCCTTTGTTGTAAATAATGGTGTCTTGTAAGCCTGTTTGCGCTGGACATACAGGATTTTTTATGCATTGAAAATTATTCATTAATTTCCTACCCTCAGGATCAGATTAAGTCCAGATCTCCCTATATGTGCCATATTTCCAACAAATACTAAATTAAAATTAAAAGTGATAAATTGTACTAACATATTCTTTTAAACCCACATCTGTGTTACAGGAGGCTGTGGCCATCCAGCTGGAGGAGGAGAGGCTGGTAAAGATCCGAGATGTGCTGCAAGAACTACCGGCACCACATTACAGGTACAGTCCAGTATAACTGTCTGAGGGCCTCTTTTATTCATTTCATGCTGCTTTCTACATGAAAACTACATACAAACTTTTCTGCACTGAGAAAGCAGGTTAAAGTCTGTTTTTTCTCTGCAGTTAAACCATCCAGTGGGAACGCTTACAGCTTTTTTTTTTTTTTACATTGTTTTACTTACAGTTTGGATGAGTTTTGGGGATTTTTACAAAGTCCACACTAGTTAGGAAAAACTGGGGGCATCTACATGTGGCCTGCCTCTTTGTTCAGTTTTTCAACTTCCTTCTTCCTTCTAGCCCCTTCCCCTGGGGCTAGAAGGGGGGGCAATATGAGGGGGGGAGGGCAATCATATTATACATTAAGTTGTTTCCTAAGAAACCCTGTACAATATGATTTTGGTTGTTAAAGTAATTAACACGGTCGTCAAAATAGAGATAAATGATTTAGCCAATTCACACTTTTTGAAAGCTTTTATTTTGTTTTTCACTCATTGACTCAGCGCTTCACTCTCTTGCCATCAGGACTCTGGAGTTTCTGATGCGCCATCTTGTCAGAATGGCCTCTTACTGCTCAGAGACCAACATGCACTCCAGGAACTTGGCCATCGTCTGGGCCCCCAATCTTCTCAGGTTTTCTCATATTATAATGTTTCATAATATATATGTGTTGGCCTGTTCTAGTGAGGTGCCTTTGAGCAAGACACTGAGCTACACTGTTCTGGGAAATATCAGAGGTGGACAGAGTACAAAAATATTCTACTTGAGTAAAAGTACTATTACTTTGATGAACTTTACTAAAGTACAAGTAAAATTACTGGTATAAAAATCTACTCAAGTAAAAGTAAAAAGTAGCTCATTTAAAATGCCCAAAAAATAATCTTTGAAAAAAAACCCTTGTTGAATTTAAAACAAATGAAAGGAAATAATTTCTAACATTCTAACATCTAATATAAAAGGCACCACTAAAAATGAATGACAGTTACATTTTAAAATGCAGTTTTCTGCTGATATCTATATATCTAACATAAGTGTCTTTTGCGATGTGTCGCATCCTTTCGCAAGTTGATATCACCACGATGATAAAAAACGATGTATTGTGCGGCCCTACTATCTGTTTATTTATTCACCTGTGGTTATCCTTGCTTTATTTCCTGACAACATGCATTAGATTTCTTCTTTTCCATTTTTCTTTCCAACAATCAATCAATCAACCAATCACCCAATCTGTGTGTTAGGTCCAAGGACATCGAGGCGTCTGGGTTTAACGGTACAGCAGCCTTCATGGAGGTCAGGGTTCAGTCCATCGTGGTGGAGTTCATCCTCAACCACGTCCCTCAGCTGTTTCCTGAACACGGTAACACACCGGCCTTTGTTTCCATTTGGTTTCACACACCTAACTCAGTGTTTTTCCTGGGTTTATTGAAGACAAGAAAATGTGATGTTTTTCAATTAAAACAAATGTGCAATTTGACATAATATTTTAACATTACAATCACCAAATCTGAGTCTTAAACTTTGGAAAAGCTAGAGCAGATAATAGATTCAACACTCAAAAAGCTTAAGATAAAACTTGCTTAAAAAAGTCCAACCACAATCATTAGATCTGAGACAAGTCTTTTAGTTAGTTTGGGGCTTTTTATTTTTTTGCTGCATTTCAATTCATTCAGCTTAGGTGCTGGCAAAAACAGCTCAGGGCTGCACCTAAGACTAATAATGGTAGGGAAAACTCTATGCATGCTGACTTACTTCTGCCTTCTGTATTCAGGTGCATCAAACGAGAGAAGAAAGTCCCTCCCCTCCCCGTCAGCGATGTCCAATCAGGAAGAAGGGTTTTTCAAGTCCTCTTCTATTAAGCCTCTCCACAACTTTGGTAATATCAGTCCAGGAGATGGTCCTCTAGCCATAAGACCTTACCATTCCATCATCGAAGGCACTGACAAGTTAGTATACTCATTATTTATTAGGACTCATCTGGTTGATCGGAAGTTTGTCATAAGCTATGTTTCCATCCACTTGTCAGTCGAATTATCTGAAGTTCGCTAAAAACATTCATGCGAATAAAGCCGGTGAGAGTGTGTTTCCGTCCAGTGGCTTTAAAGCGAATACAAACCTGTTGCGTAATGACGTCACATGCTGTTTTGCTGTCAAACTGGTATATGGAATAGATAACATTTGCGAACAAAGTATTGATCTCACCGTCTACAAATGATTAATACTGCACAAGTTGTAATAGTGCTTATGTGCCAGCTGATAGCGATATATCAAGCTATAATAAGACAACAACAACGCTATCAAAACATCGCTATGATGATGCAGATAAGTTATGGCATTTCTTAGATTTTTGCTATCTAAAATAGCCGTTATATTTCACTAGTAAATTAAATTTCAAACGTCTCTCGTTCGTCCAATGCAAAGAAAGCGAA
The DNA here is from genome assembly GCA_023566125.1 of Zingel zingel. NCBI lineage: Eukaryota > Metazoa > Chordata > Actinopteri > Perciformes > Percidae > Zingel > Zingel zingel. The sequence goes on from CM042324.1 coordinate 37,312,868, forward strand.
ATATGTGGCGGAAATGATCTAAACCTACTTCTTTGTTTTATGGCGGGTTGCAACAATAAAATGACCTAAAACGTAATCACAGTTCATTATTTATTCGGCAAACAGCGTTTCCATCATCGTTTATCGCATAAGCCGTTTACCGATTAAGAGAAAATCCGATGAGATCGAAGGCACAAACTTTGTGTTGATATTCATTAAATTCAATCAAATTGTACTGTTTCTGTAAGGCACTATTCATTCCATATTACTTAATTCGCATAAAAACGTGTGGATGGAAACATGGCTATACACAGGTCAAAGGTCAATAATTCTCAGCTGGTACATCCTCTGTAAGACGAGGAAAATAAAGAGGTTTAAAGTGACAGTACAGTACCATGCATGCATTTAGAGAACCTTAGCTCATGTTATTATATTACTATTTGTGCCTGCCATGATGACATTACATCAAGTAACTAATTTATAAAACTTTAAAGGTTCTTGAGACTTCTTTTCTGTGTCATTCAGGAGGAAAGGATCTCTCAAAGGCAGGAAGTGGATGTCCATCTTCAACATCGGGGGGCGGTTCCAGGACCCCCGGCGGAGGCACAAACACTCAGCCAAAGGTACAAAACCTCAACATGGTTATTAGTCCTGCTAGTTGATCCTACCCTTGATGATTTCCTTTTAAATGAATTACAGTGTTTTCCATCTGTGTTTATTGTTTAACTACAGTCTACAATTTAAACTGTAAAAGCCTCCCATTGAGGTTCATATATGTGTATAGCAGGGGAAGATGACTCACTTCTCTGGCAAAGGAAGACATTTCTATTGAAAACTGATGATCATGATTCAAAATGTCTGACAGATATTGTGGCCTCTGGTAATGTTAGTTAGGCAAGGGCGTAACTTTGGTTTCAACATGGGGGGTGAGATCTCCATTTTGAGCAAACATTTTGAGCATCAAACACTTCATATTCTGCATTCTGGTGAATTTTTCTGCAACAATTTGTATCTTTTCTGCATTAATTTATCGTGCAAATGTCTTTATTTATGCAAAGGAAATTATATAAGGTCCTTGGAAGGGGTTGGGGTTTGATTCCTAACTAAACTTTATAACCAAATTGGGTCTCAATTTATTTTACAGTACATTAAAAGGACGTAATAAACTGTACTTTGTATCAAATTCGACCAAAACTAGAAATAATGTTTTTATTAGACAGTAAATTAACAGTTATACCCTAGTTAGAAACTAGGGTATAAACACCTAAATGATGCTGTAATTTGTACATAATAGTAAGTAAGTAGAAATGATGTGGTCTTTATTAAACAGAAAACAACACAAAACACAGTTTTAGACACCATACACCTAAATTATGCTGTAACTAGAAACTGCATATATTGCCTTATTAAACCCAAAAACTATACTATACTTATTATACACTATTATACCAAATTACATTCTATTTAGAAACCAAATATTGGGCAGAGCCTTTTAGTGTCATTTGTTGCTCATTAGAAGGAAACTAATGTCAAACCACATTGAGACCTCTGGTCTACTTTACACAGTCCCTCATGCCTGCATGCTCTCCGGAGTCCCGCCGAGTTAGTGGGTGGTATATATATATATATATTATTATTAATACATACTTAATTGACGCTCTACTCCCATAGAAGTTAAGACATCAGAACATGTAATGCCTTGTTACTATCCACACACACACACACACACACACACACACACATACATACACTATCTTTATGGGGACCTGTCATTGACATAATGCATTCCCTAGCCCCTTACCCTAACCTTAACCATCACCACTAGATGCCTAACCTTAACCCTTACCCTCACCCTAACCATAACCTAATTCTAACCCTAATCCTAAAACCAAGTCTTAACCCTCAAACAGACCTTTAACGTTGTGGGCTCCAGCATTTTGGTCCCACAAAGCTGGTCGGACCCCACAAGTATACTGGACTCCTGGTTTTTGGACCCCACAAATATAGTTAAACAAGCCCACACACACACACACACACACACACACACACACACACACACACACACACACACACACACAAAGAATAGACACACTCTGCCGTAAACCATAGGCTAGCCCATAATATGTAATTAATAGGCTTTGTAATAAACATTGTCTTGGAAATTATTAGCTGCTAATCCAAAAAAGATTCTTTAAAAGCCTAATTTGGACTGGTGAAAAATAAATATTTCAAAGTGTAATTCCCGCTTTTTTCTTGATTTTGCTGTGATGCACTGCTATTAACAGTAAATACCTGTAACCTGTAACATTCTGAGATAGTGCTGTAATATATGTATGTAATATAATGCCGTTTATTATTTTCTCCCAGAATGCATTGCCATTTACAGTATGATCCTGTACGACATTAAAACAGTAAGATACTGTGAGATTTTAGCTGTAAATTTACATCAAAGGATTATAGTTTAGTTACATCCTTATTAGGGACAGAAGTGAGATCCGTCGTTATTTCCCACTGTTATCTTATTAGAAGGTAATTTGTACCATATTACAACAGAATGGGACCGTACTCTGAAGTGAGCTCCATCGCTTCCTGCCGTACCTCGTTTCTTTACCCTCACCCCAGTTTCATGTTTTCTCTTAAATAGCTGCTTCTTTGTTTCAGAGAAAGACAGGCCTGCTTTGAGACCGGCAAGAAGCATGGACTCCCTCAGCACGCCGCCCTATCCAAACGAAGGTGCTGCTCTTGTCACACATTTCCCAACACATTGTGTCAGAACGATAAATATTTCAACGATTGAAGAAACTAATTATTTAACTCTGCACACACAAAGGAGAAATAAAAACCCGTATCTGTTTTGTTGAAGGGTCAGTTTGCCCAAAATGACCAAAATAAATGTATAGATAAACACATTCTCATAACTAAAGCATGGAGATGCCTGCCTGTGAAACTTAATGTATTAAATCTTGTTTGTGCTGCTCAAATAATAATAAAAAAAAATAACAACATTTGAAATACTCAAAAGTACTAGTCCTTACATAAACGATGTCCCTGTTTCCCTGAATCATCAGCAGACCATTCTGTCAATATAGGGACTATTTTATTTATATATACAATTTATATTGGTAAAAAAGTAGTTACAGGGGGAGTTTTTGACAGTAGAGTGCGGATCGGGCCGCATTTTTCTGTCCGAGCCTGGCCCGCGTCTGACAGAGCAGTAACCGAACCCGGCCCGAGCCCGACAGGCATTAAGATATTTATGTCTGAGCCTGACCCGAGCCCGACACATTTCATTCAGTTTTTTCGCATACTAATGACACATACGTTTGTTTGTGTGGAAAGCCCACTTTTATTAAGCAACTGTAGTAAGGCATTCGGAAATGTCAACAGATGAGCGCATCAGCGCACACAGAGCAACAAGCGCACGTTAACACAGGCGCGCACCTACATTATAAGCTTTTTTAAATTTAAAATGTTCAATGCCTTATCGCGCTGATGTGACCGAGCCCAACCCGAACCCAAACATCATTTCTAAATATCTGTCCGAGCCTGGCCCGTCGGGTACCGCCGGGTCCCGACAGGCTCGGTTCGGGTATCCATCCTCTATTTGACAGCCTGTGGATTATTAGGAGTAACTGGGAATTGCAAGACACAACAAATTGTAATGCTTAGAGCACCACAAACTTTTGAGAATTTTCAGAGACAGATTAAGACCCTGCACATAAAAACTGAACATCTTTTATGGCGGGATAACCCTGAGGATATGTGGGGGAACTTTTCTAGTTTGTGTGTACTGACCCCTTAATCCTTGCGTTGTCCTCCCGGGTCATACCTGAAAATCAACACTTTTTCACGTTTTTTTTGACACATTTTTTAAAGCTTTTTTCAACTTTGTTATCAACTTGTTTGACGCTTTTTTTCAAAGCTTTTTTCGAGGCTTTCAATGCCTTTTGTCGCTTTTTTCAATGTATTTGGCGCTTTTGTATTTATTTTTTGGACATTCTTTGACATTTTTTAAACATTTTAATTGTACTTGCGAAGAGCGTTGCATGGAACCATCCATGTTATTTTTGGGCAATTTTGTTGAAAGAAACCCTAATTTCTGATATAGAAAACTTTGAAAAGGGGTCAGACCGAGGACAATAGGAGGGTTAAAACAAAATTGTTAGACAGAAGATACACATCTTTCTGTGATACAGATTAACAGTCATACTTGAAATCAGATTAAAAAAAACAAAAAAACAGTTACACTTAGCCTCTGGTCTTATCTGTCTGTTTTATTTCTTTGCAGTCAGCAGACGTACTGGCCAGCGCCCTCCATCCACCAACATGTCTCCCCTGGTCACCCCCTCCCCCCACTCTGGCTCCGAGGTCACGCCATCCGCCGGTGCGATCGGTGGCAGTGAATATGCCGTGACGTACCGCAGGGGAACAGGGTTAGTAAGCGGGGGCGCGGGGACCCAGGGCACCTACACTTCCTTTGGATCCGAAGGTTTGGGAGTCACAGGCAACAAGACTCAGTCCAGATCCCCGGGACTCTCCACTAAAGTGGGCCGAAGAGCAGCCATGCACATCACAGGGCCCACCACGGTCACTGTGCCCCTTCACATCACCTCCAACCTGGCATTAGGGGTGCTGCAGGGGGGCGGGGGCGATAGGGTCATCCACCGGGGCAGGGATAAGGATGCAGGGGACAGGGTGGAAGGGAGGGAGGGAGGAGAGAAGGTGGAGAGGAGTGAAAGCAGAGGAATGGAAAGGAAGGTGGAAGAGAGCAGAAAGGTTGAGGAAGAGGAGAAGAATTCCAGTGAGACAGTGGCAGACGAGAAAGGAGTGGCGGATGCAGGAGGGAATACAGTGGCAGGTGGTGGTGGGGAGGAAGAACAGGAAGGAAAGAAAGAGGAGGAGGAGAAGGAGGAAGAGGGGGAGGAAGTCAGAGAAGAATGTAGCTGCAAGCCAGAGCTGGAAGGTGTGCCCAGAGAGGAACAAGCCTCCAACACCGAGGAAGATATCACTGTCGATGATGACAAGGATGGTGACGACTACATGGGTAATTTCACCTATTTCATAAGCATATACGTTTATTTTATTGTATTCAGTGGTGGAATGTAACTACATTTACTCAAGTACTGTATTCAAGTACAAATTTCAGGGTACTTGTACTTTACTTGAGTCTTTTCTTTTCATGCCACTTTCTACTACATCTCAGAGAGAAATATTGTACTTTTTACTCCACTACAATAATCTGACAGCTTTAGTTACTAGTTACTTTACAAATTAAGATTTTTTGCACACAAAACATGTGTACTATAGTTTATACATATGATGTTTTATTATAAATGAAACTAGCCAACAATATAACGGCCAGCGATTCCAGCTGAAATGATTAGACCATTAAACACACAACTATTTGGTACGTTTCCAGTTTCTAAAATGGGAGGATTTTTCTGCATTGAGTTCTTTAACTTGTACTACTTTAAACCTTGTGTTGTCCTGCCAGGTCAGGTAAAAATGAACACTTTTTAATGCTTTTTTCAATGCTTTCGCCGCTTTCTTCCCCACTACCACCAGTATGTACACCACTTACACCAACTTATTACCACTAGTTTTCTCATCATTCATATGAAATCATACCTAATGTTTTTGGTTAAAAAGCAGAAATTATAAATTGTTTTAAAAAATAGTTAAGATCAAAGGCAAAGTTTAGTCAGGATACTGTCTTGAAACCATTTACATTTTTTTTTCAAATGCTATAAATTTGAATAAAACACCCAGAATTCAATAAAAGTGATCCGATCCTACATTTTACTTGGGAAGAGCATTGTATGGAACCATCTGTGTTATTTAGGGGCATTTGTGTGAAAGAAACCCACATTTTTGATATGGTAAGTTTGAAAACGGGTCAAATTTGACCCAAGGACAAGAGGAGGGTTAAGTACATTTTCCAGATGACACTTACATACTATAACATTTTCAATGCAGGACTTTTACTTGTAACAGAGTAGTTTTACAGTATAGTATTAGCATGGGCGATTTTAGACCCTTTTTAGGGGGACTCAAGCCCTAAATTTCATCTCAGCCCCCCTAAAAATTATAATAATACTTTTTTTTTTTTTTTAAATCAATTTTGGTGCTTCAAGTGAGAGTTTGCGAACTTGTCTGTTGGTGACAGAGGACAAAGAGTTACAGGTTCAAAGGGCCTGAAACAGGTTTAATATCCTGTGTGGCTGTCACCGATGCTATGCACCTGTAACCCAGCCAAGGAAATGGATGTAAATAATATAAGCTCTTTCTAATCTTAGCCCGTGCTTCATTTCCAGATATGAAAGCGGTGACGCCAGCTGATTGTGAGCCAGAGGTGACTCTGCCAGCTGGAGACTGTGTGTTTGACGTGTCTGACGTCCACAACTCCACTGCAGTGGAGGGGGAAGACCAGGAGATGTCGGGCTACGTTCAAGATAACTTTGAATTCCTGGACCAAATGGACTGCAGCGTCCTGGACCACATGGACTGCAGTGTCTCCTACCAGGTGTGTATTGTTGTATCTGTACTAGTCTCACTTTGCCAGCTCTATCTCCACAGCGCTGTGGAGTAAGGTATGGCTCCTCCACAGATGCATTCTGGGATAGGAGAAAAAAAAAACACCCTGGGTTGTTTGCATTTCTTTAAACCAATCACAATGGTCTTGGGCGGTGCTAAGCTCCGGAGACTAAATAGTCTCGGGAAGGAACTTGTTTTGGTGGAACATTTGCACCCCCACAATAGAAAATGCCACATACAATATTAAATGAAGTTAACTGGTGACACATTAGCTGGATACATTATTAAACCTCATTGGCTCTTAACAGTGTATCGCCGTGTGTACTTCGTCCCACCAATCAATTCCAAAACATCCCAATTAGAGAGGAAATGCCCTAAACATATTCTTTGTAAATCTTTACAATCATTCCCCAAAAGAACCAAGCAGGCCTGCCTTGTTGCACCATCCAAATTTTCTTCAAAACTTGCAAAATGTGTAGCTAGCTCAAGTTTGTTGTTTCCCAAAGCGACCACAGTTTGAGAACGGCAACACACAGAGAGCGGAAGGGGAGGGACATCCTGCATGTGGCTCACATGCCAGAACTCATGCAGTTATCCTGGAAATATCTTCTATTGATCCAGAGTGTATTTATACAGATGAGGTTTGAACAGTAGTTCTTTTCTTTGGGGTAAAAGATAAATGAAGAGTTTTCTCCCTTGCACTTCCTGTCTCTTTATTTTACCTCTCAGGTGACCGAGTTCTCCGTTGAACCTCCTGGACACTCAGATGATGAGTATGAAGTGATGGCGCAAGCTCGGCCTTCCAGTCGTCCTGCGGAGCTGCAAACAGACCTGCCACCAGCCCCTCAAACACGAACCCAGAGCCAGGCAGAGTTAAATCCACACAGGCCGCTCAGCATCGACTCACACAACCGACACACTAAATCCCTCAGCCTGCCGTACATGACCTCCCCCATCCACGGACCGGAGGAGTCTTGCTCTGAAGAGGAGGCTGCAGTGGAGGACAGTGATGCCAACGATTACAGCAGCGAGGAAGATGAGAGCATGTTTATTAAAAGCCTTCCCCCTGATTTCTTCTTAAATAATTTGAGCTTTGAACCAGACACTTACAAACAGGACAGATGCACTCTAGATGAAGTTCCTGCACATCAATCCCAGAGCTCTGCGGACAGAGGATGCCAGTCACTGAACTTAGCATTTTCTGCACGTAAAGAATCAACTGTTGGAGATCTGGAGCAGGTGGAAGGGAAAGATAAGGGAGAAAATGATGCACTGCAAGAAAAGGAGATAACAAAGAAGGAAGAGGAAGCTCACCGTGGAAGCGAGCAACTGGAAAACAATAGGCAAAGGTGAAATTCATACCTATTTGACATTTAAATATATAACAATATATGTATAACACACCTGTTATCTCACTTATCATGCAAGTGCATTTCTGTCAGTCATAGGCTGAACTGATGAAGTACTCATCACTGAATGCACCGTTAAGGCTGGTTTAACCAGTTTTTATAATAGCAGGGGCTTAGATGAGTGGTTCTGAAACTTTTTTCAATATTGTACCGCCTTTGAATTTTTTTTTTAAACCAACTACCCCCTGACCGGCGCAAATGTTTTTTGGTAGAATAAAAAAGTCTATATAAAGAAGTAATACAGTGCGTAGCTCTTGTTGTTTCCGGCCGCTACCACCTCGGCAGTCAAAACGAGTTGATATCCGAATGAACGGACTCCATATGAGGCTCCTTTTTCAACTACAAGGTCAATATTGTTTTTCAATAACGACAAAACATGAAATTATCCGTGCATTTATATGGAACTAAGCTTTAGGAGCTTTCCATCTTTAAAAAGGCTGCGGCCGGAAACAACAAGAGCTACGGTGAGTTGTTCAAAACCTTTCTTTTTAGTAAACTCTGGGTACACAAACAATGTTGTCAATGCTTTCGTTAAGGTGTAGAGACCCTGGTCATACTTCGAGCAAAGTCTCATGTTGTGTCGAGCCTTCTTAGTGTTTTAAAAATAGCTATTTTGAGGCTAGCATAAAAGTGCCCCTATCACTCCCATTCAAAAGGCCATTTGACCCAAAAACGAGAATACGGTAAATCTTAAAAGTGGCTAATTCTGCTTTTAAATGAAAGTTCGACTCGGGTACATTCACAAAAAGACCCTAGGTTGCATTTTGGCAAGAGTTACGCTTTAATACAGGTTTAAAGCAAGACTGCGTAACGTTTTAAAGAAGAAAAAAAAGACAATAAAACACACTCTGGCTCTATTCAGTTTTGCCGCTCCTACCTTACTTGGCCTGGTATGACCAATAGCCAACAGCAGTGGTACAATAGTATATCTTAGCTAATGTTAGCAAAACTTGGATAGATATTTCTGCCCAACTGACAGTACTGAGTCAGTTAACTAACTGTTTTTGCGTTTACCATTATCTTGTAATTGCGCCCTGCAAAAGTAACAACACCAACAGTGAGTTTAAATTGACATACTTAAGCACCACCCACGGGTATCAGAGAGGGCTCTGTGGCAGACAGCAAGGCACTCCGCTATCCCGCTTTTTACAAATATAAAATTAGGCCGATAAATATTTTGAAAGGTCATATAATCATGAAACAATTCTGCAGATATTGGCAAGAAATGGGCAAAAAGTAGATCTCATGTTTTTGGAGTGTGTGTTTAGCCCTCATAAATAAATGGAAAAAAAAGTTCTTCCAAATCGCAAAAATAGTTTCTCCCAAATCACATCAATGCAACACACAGCATACTTTGTTAAATAATCAAAACTAACTGTTAATGCAATGTAAAATCGACTAAATACACTAAAACTTAATTTTACAAACCTCACAAACTAGTTGTCCAAAGCAAGATGTCGCTGTCTTAAATGTTTCTATGTGTCATCCATCTGCAGGGAAGCGACAGAGGAAGATGTCATGGAAGACCCTCCCAGTGACAAAGAACAACCTCTCACTCCAGAGGCATCAATGCACTGCTGTGTAGACTTCCCGCTCCCGAGCGATGATGAATCAAACACCGTTGACGACCTAAAGGCGGAGGAAGAGGCGGACGTGTTTGACAATCATCGCAGCGATTACCCACCTCGTCACGACGTCCCTTGTGCTACACAGGAAGAAACCGATGACGTTTCTTTAGAGGAGTCCGGAGACTTTTCTGTAAGGGCAACAGAGCAGCCCCAAACCTGTGATACCAAAGAGAGAGACAGGGATGAGGGAGAGGACAAGGAGGTGTGCAAAGAGACAGAGGACATAAGTCAAGGAATGGTTCTGGAAATAAAAGAAAGGGATGATGACATGTGGGAAGAAACCACTGAGGGAGGCATTGACGTGATAGCTGAAGAAAAAGATGAAGAAAAGATGCAGGGAGGCGACACAGAGCATGATGGTGCAATTTGTAGGGCAGGCTGGGACATTTGGGTTGAACTTGAGCATGTTGTATGTGAAGTGATCGAGGATAAGGAAAGCAAGCAGGTCGAGGCAAAGGGTACAAGAGAAAGTGTCGGTGGGGAGGGAGATATGATCGGAGATGTCAGAGTCGGAGAAGAGGAAGAGCAGGTAGCAAAGGTTTCAGGAGAGGGAACGGTGGAAGTGGACGGAGAAGAGACGAACGAGACAGAAGTTAGAGAAGAGATAGAGGAGGAATCAATGGAGACGGCTGAGGACAAGCTCACAGACGCAGAGATGCAGCAGGAGTTTGGGGAACAAGAGACAAACGTGCAACTTACAAAGACACGTGAACCAGAAGAAGCCATTCATGGGAAGTATGTTGTAAATGAGGAAGCACAGCAGCATGACAGAGTGGACAAAGACAACAATGACAAAGAGAGAGCCGATGAGCAACGTAGAACACCGCCAAGTGTGGATGAACGGCTGAAAGAGGTCAGGTGTGATGTGAAGGAGTTGAAAGAGGGCAGAAAGTGTGAGGGAAGTGACAGCAGCCAAGGGGGAGTGGGAAGGAAGCTGGTCATCTCCAAAAACCCGAGGGTTTACCAAGTAAAAGCTGTGCCGGTCGTGCCCCCGAAGCCGCAGCACTGCAAAATCACCGCCCTGACCCTGCGGCAGCAGCAGCAGCAAAGAGACGCTGACAGAGAGAGAGAAAACACGGCCAGAGTCCCGGCGGAGGAGGGCAGAGGGTGTGCGGGAGACAACGAAGACAACGGCGGGGGGAGAAAGGAGCAGCCGACACTCAGGGGAGGGGAGAAAGGAGAGAGGGAGAGGAGAAGGGAGGGGGAGGAAAGGGACGCGAGGGACACGAGCACAAACAGCCCCCTCAGCATGTGTTTCGATGAGGCGGTTGCCATAGCAACCATGAGGAGAGGGAAAGAGAAAGAGTGTGAGAAAGAGAAGGAGAGGCAGCGGGATTGGGGAAATGAAGTACAGTAAAGTGTTTTTTTGTGTCTGTATATTGATATGAAGTGATTTGACTGTACAAACTATTTTTCTATGTGTAGCATAATGGGCTGTATTTTTTCTTTTCTTCCAATACTGAGGATGTCTTATTAATAGGCTACAGGAGCCTGTTCTCGCTGCAATGCTAGTTTTTAGCTACTAGTAGATGTTAAGGTGAGTTTTTTTTTACAACACACAAACTTGATGTGCAGTCAAGAAACTAGTATTTTTAATATATATATATATATATATATATATATATATATATATATATATATATATATATATATATATATATATTCTGGGGAGGATTTTATTATTTTATTCGTCAGAGAACCATAGAGAGCTGAAAGGAAATTAGGGAGAAGAGTTGGGGGGAGACAGTCCCCCGGCCGGACTTGAACTAGGGATGATGTAATGGGAACAACAGTGATACCATTACAAAGGTTGCAGTTGTGCTGCCTGATAATAAGTTTAATAAAACTGAAACTGAAAGCAAACACTGAGGTGAGATGAGATTAAAGGTGAAGTGCTGCTGAAACATGTTGAGGATAAAATAATACATGCATAACCCAGAACTAGGTCACCCCACTCCATTTTGATCAAAAATAAAAAAAAAAGATTAGTCTCAAATCTAGCTCACACCTGTTTGCACTCAAGTATGTAGTTAAAGATTTTCAGAGCAGGGATGATGATGAATCAAATGTATCATTTATGATGAATATAATATCTGCAGAAGTCAAGTAATTTTTTGGTTATGTGAATAAAAAGATGTTTTCAAGCTAGTATCAGTGTTTTGTTTTTGTTGTTGTGCATGTTTATTTATTTGAACAAGTGTCACAAAGTGAGCCATTGCATTATTATTATTATTATTATTATTATTGGTAGTAGTAGTAGTATTAGTATTATTATTATTAGTGTATTACTGACATTTAATATAATATATTGCTGACTTTTACCTGACAAAGAGCTTTATGTATATATATATATATATTTTTTTTTTGTTGTTGTTGTTTTTTTATATATTTTTTTGTTGTTGTTGCATAGTCCAGATCCAGTTTACATTTATACAGAAACATTTTGACATTTTGACATGGTATTATTTTAATATGCATTATTCATTGTATCGTGTTTGTTAGTATTTGGAGATAGAAATAGAGACGTTTGTAATTCACGTTTATTAGAAGAGTTACGTCAGTTGCCCTTTACATCACATCCGCCATCTAATTTTCCCGGAAATAAACAAAAATAAAACCACTGGGAAGCTGCTTCGCCTCACTGCAGAAGCCCAGGTGTTTAATAAATCTTGGCATTTGCTTCTACTGTGTTTTTATTGATATTCACTCGGGACGGAGGATGTCTTTCCCCTCCTCTTTCGGTTCGCAGGTCGCGGCCATCATGGATGTGTTAGCGAAAGCTGCGGTCGCCGAAATAACGAAGCTGGTGGAGGACGGTAATGTGATGCTGCGCCTGGAGATGTGTCGGAGGGACAGCGAGATTCAGGAGCTCAAAACAAGTTTGAAGCTGATGGAGGTTGAACTCTGCAACGCTCAGGAAGCCGCCGCGACCCGAGCTACGGAGGACAAACCGGAACAAACAGCCGGGAATCAGGTACCGCAAAAAGGTGAGCAATAACTGGTGAGCTACAGTAACGTTAGCTCCCACATCTGGTTCTGTGGGAGAGAACCGTCACACCAAACTCTATTCAAAAAGTCTGAAATTCAGATTTTCCATTCCTATGCACAACATTTCTTGCTTAATACACACAACTTAAGATTCTCAACGATTTTAATGGTCTCCTGTTAAATTCGGCTGAAAGACAAATCACTTATTTTAATACAATCTAAACTATTAGCTAGATTGTAGCCTAAGTAACGTTACAAATGCCATCAATGCTGTTAGGCACTCATTATTTTTATTTTTTTCACAATTCACAACAATTCAATCTATAAATGACCAAACCCAAAGTTTGACATTTTTGAGATTTTCCAAGATGACATCCTTAAATTGCTTGTTTTGTCTGAGCAAGAGTCCAAAAGAGAACGATTAACTGTAGTTATTTTGTAGGATTTACTTCCAATGAAAATGAAGTAGTGCCAAATAATGACATGTTTGTTTAAAACTGTAGTGTTTGCTTTTATAGCTACACCAACGTTTCCACCTCAAATCAAGCATACAGTTTGTTGTTGATATTGTGATATTTTTATTTTTTTTATTTACAGCGATTCCATCCATTATTGGATACAGAAAATGCTCACAAAAAGGTGGATGGAAACACATCGACTGTGTTCTTGCTTAGTGGACTTGGATTTGTGAAGTCAAAGTCATATCTACCTGCAATTTTTATTTTTGTCAATTGCAGATAAAAAAGAAGATGAGGAAACATGCGCAGTGTATCTGGAACCAAAGTCTGCTCATTCACTGTGCCAGCCTGGCCGTGGAACAGAGGAGAGCCATGACATGAGCCCAGCGGTGAAACACGAGCCCGCCGATGAACTCGCCACACAGGAAACAGCAGACAACACTGGAACAGCAGACGTTTGCTTTGAGCTGGGAGAGCCAGATGACCTGATCTGGCCTCCTGCTGCTTGTAGCATGTTTGAGAAAAGCTCTGTTGCAATGCAGCCGCACATATCGCTTTTCTCACCTCATGCTGAGCAATATGCCGCTCCTAGAAATACAGAAAGTCAACATAACTCTTCATCAGCCGCAGCAGAGGGAATTGCAGATGATTCCTTAAGTGTGCCGATAAAAGTTGAGGTAGATATTCACCCCATGTGCATGGGAAGTACCACTTTAGAGTCTGTTCCTAATGAACAGTTCAGACGTGCTTCACACCCTGCAGTCAGTCAGGACCCGTGCTCGCAACAGGCTGGGCCATCACTAGCCCCGTCCCATCCACAGAGGGCCACAGCAGCCAGTTTAGGATCACACACAGAGGATCACATCCTCAATAGAAACCACCTAAGAGCAAAACGGCTAATGAACGTTTGGAGAACAAATCAGAAACTGTTCATCTGCTCGGTCTGCAACAGGGGTTTCCCTCGTATGTCTCAGCTTGAAGAACACAAGGCCTCCCACCAACTCTTTAAACCGTTCAGGTGCCTCGAATGTGGGAAATCGTTCACCCAGAAGACCCGGCTGAAGACGCACCAGAGTGTGCACACGGGGGAGAGGCCGTTCAGTTGCAAAATCTGCGGCAAGATGTTTTCCAGGCAGGACAACTGCCTGAGGCACGAGCGCTTCCACAGCGGGCTGAAGCCGCACAGCTGCGGACAGTGTGGCAAAAGCTTCACTGTGCTGGGTAACCTCAAAATCCATCAAGAGATTCACCTGCAAGGAAGATAGCGCTCAGAAGACAATTTGCCCGGTGCGCTTTGACAGTTCAAATGAACCGAATGCAACCGTCCAATGTATGCTAGGGGTGTAAATCATCATTTTTTTTTATCACAATACCATGTTATATTGATTCTTTGGACAACAATAGGATATTTGCTGATATCTTAAAAGTCTGTCACTATACGATTTTGATTCAATTCAGGGGCCTGCTGTCGATACGAGACGATATGATTAATGCCCATTTAACACCGTTCCATTTATTTCAACTCTGGAGAAGCAACTAAAATATGATTTGACAATTTTAGTACTGAGCTCTTCCAGACATTTCAATAAAACAATTAAATACAAAGTGGGAATCTAAAATAAAGAGGCGTCTTACAGATGATATGTATCGATATCTTAACTTTGCATTTGATCGTATTGGATCGTGGATCATTGAATCGATATATCCGTCCAGATCTATGTATTGTTACACCCCTAATGTCTGCGTTGCATTTCAGGGAGCAAAGCAGGGTTGCTGGCAGTGTTCAAGGAAACATTTGACTGTTATGTTTACAAATTGCTGTAACCAGTGTACTGCATATGTTGCAGACTCATTATATCGCCCAAGCATACCCCACACACATACTATATTTACACTTGTAGTTGTGAAATTCATAATTGGGGATTTCAGCCTTGAAATCCAGTAGTGCTGTGGGCTTTTTGTGGCAGTTTTTGATTTTAGATAGATTTACAGCCATGCAACAGTTTCCCTGCAACGAGCCAATGCACTTTATTAAAGGAACATGCCGACTTATTGGGACTTTAGCTTATTCACCGTATCCCCCAGAGTTAGATAAGTCCATACATACCCTTCTCATCTCCGTGCGTGTTGTAACTCTGTCTGACGCACCCACCGCTAGCCTAGCTTAGCACAGATCCTGAAGGTAACCAGCTCCATCTAGCCTACTGCTCCCAATAAGTGACAAAATAACGCCAACATTTTCCTATTTACATGTTGTGATTTGTAGAGTCACAGCGTGTACAAATAACAAGGTGACATGAGACACAGCCATCTTCTAACCGTATACATACTGGGAACTATATTCTCAGAAGGCGAAGCACTGCTACTTCTGCTACTTGGGCGGAGTGATCTGCTCGCAGCACCTGAGAAGCCCCGTGGTGAATAGCAGAGAGTAACAACGGTGCTTTTCAGGTGTTGCGCTAATCACAACATGTAAATAGGAAAATGTTGGCATTATTTTGTCACTTATTGGGAGCAGTAGGCTAGATGGAGCTGGTTACCTTCAGGATCTGTGCTAAGCTAGGCTAGCGGTGGGTGCGTCAGACAGTTACGACGACGCACGGAGATGAGAAGGGTATGTATGGACTTATCTAACTCTGGGGGATACGGTGAATAAGCTAAAGTCCCAATAAGTCGGCATGTTCCTGCTGACACCCAACTACCCGGGTTAGGTATCTGCCGTGACGTGAACGTTCCAAATTAAATACACTCCTTATCAATGTCATAAAATGTAAGTTGCGCTGCCAGTAAAATAAGTTCAGTAACTGCGGGCTGCCTTTTCTTGGCTTGTGTCACCTTACATAATAATAATTATATTTACTTCCATGCAATTTCAGAAAAAGAACAGTTATCAGATCAGTACCCAGCACCTCAGGTATAGGAATATGTATCGGGAGAGAAAAAGTTGGACCGATGCATGCCTAGCTTTTCCAGTTTTATCATGATCTTACTGTTCATAGAGGAGTTTTAGTGCCTTGGAAATGTTCTGATATCCTCTCACTGAGTGGTACTTTTCTTTTGTAATGCTCCTTTTGTCCCTGGACCTTTCCAGATACGGACTGTGTATGGAACCTAAAATGACTTGTCACACCTTGATTACACATAAGTAGTCCTCTAAAAAGTGATGATGATTTACTGTGTTTCATAGTAAAGGGAGTGTGATTGTGTGCCTGTGCAATCATTTATTGTGTTATATATTTGCACTTTATTTAAATTTGTCTGTAGATATTTGTGTTCTCTAGTTATGTATGTTGATGTTCCCAATGTTTCTTATTTCCCATTTTGGCTTAAAGGTTATAACTTTCCCAAGCAGGAGTTTTAGTATATAAGGATATATATATATATATATATATATATATATATATATATATATATATATATATATATATATATATATATATATATATATATATATATAATATGCCTGCTTATTTTTTCCGTAACTTATTTTTAAAACATTGTATATTGTTTATATACAGTATATTAGCTTTTTTCCTCTTTGTTTTGATTGAGCTTTCTATGTTCTGAGTAAATTAATATGGTAGAATAAAATCATATTTTGTTGGGAAAAAAAGGGACCTATAAATAAATAAAGTAAGTCAATGGTTGTCAACGTCCCTTGTGTCTCAGTGTGTACTGTGGCAGGCCAGTTTACAATACTGTTAGTTAAGGGTGGCAAAAAAGTCAAATTTCGGGGCACCTGGATAGCTCGCCTGGTAGAGTGTGCGCCCCATGTACAAAGGTTCAGTCGGTCGGCTCACAGCGGTCGTACGTTCAATTCCGACCTGCGGCCCTTTGCCGTCATTCCCCCTCTCTTTCCCCTTTAACATATTCAGCTGTCCTATATAATAAAGGCCTAAAATGGCCAAAAAATCTCCTTAGGCCAACTGTAAAATGTAATGGTGTTTAATAGTGCTAAAATACATGTTGTTTGTTAAAATAAGAGGTGCCGTTATCGATCCCGAAAGGGGAAACTCATAGAAATAAGTACATATACTTAAAGAAAAAAAAGTATTGTTTTAAGAAAGTTTTCTTATGTTTATCAACTTCTATTTCATTTATGTTAATTTTATTTTGTATTCATTTATTTGACAGAGATGATACATACAGGCATTGTTATATTTAAATAAAATACAACCAATGCAATGTATATAGCTAGGACCCTGGTTAGGCTTTTAAGGAATAAAAAAAATATATGTTTATGCATATAAAGACAAACTATAAAACAACCACTACAAAGAGTAATTCTAACAACAATGACTGAAAACAATAATTAATTTATTTTATAGGTTACTGCTACTTGGATTATTTCGTATATGTTTGTAATGTTTGCTGGTTAAAAAAAAAAAAAAAAAAAAAAAAAGGGCTAACCTCGGAAGTGACTCTGCAATATGCGTTGCGCCTTTCCGCCTGTTTTACGGTATTTATTTCATCACTTCCGTAAAACGAGAACTTATGTTTATTCTTTGTGCCAATTAGCTTCTGCTAGCTGAAAGCGCGACACATTAAAACCAACAGAAAGCTAACCATTTTGCTGCAGTTTGTGTACAGGCAGCGGCTTCAGCAATGGCCTGTTTCGGCTAGCTAATGCGACTGAGACACTTTTCTCGCTTTAAAGTTAAGGCTTCGCTGCCACTTTGTTGTTGTTTTTTTGGTTTGTTTTTAACAATGCTGAGCAGCGTCGCTCTGCGGGCTCAAATTGCCTCCATAGTCGATGCCCTGTCCAAAGCAGCCGTGGCAGCAATCGCCAAAGTTGTGGAGGATGGCGTGGTGGAGTTGCGGTTGGAAATGTGTCAGCGTGAAAATGACATAAAGAAGCTGAAGGGCAACATTGAGGTTCTGCACGAGGAGCTGAGATCACTGCAGGAGAGAGTGACCCTGCGACCTGAAAGCCATGGCAGAGTTGGTAAGATGGACATGACCGACTACAAAACTAAAACTCTCTTTATCTTAACCTGGGATAAATCTGACAGGGGTACACTCTCTTACATCACACTGTATCCTAACCTGGGATAAATCTGACCGGGATACACCCTTACAGAAAAACTGGACTTGCATCTAGGGCTGGATGATTAATCGAAACCGAAATTCAGAGCCTATAACCGACGTAATTTTACCAAGTCGGTTATTTCGGTCTTTTAATCCTATTAATATTTCCGCGGCCGCCCGCTGTGTGTTAACACTAGAAGTGCTGGAATTCCATAACTACCAGAACTGCCGTGAGCGGTCATTTTGACCGCCAGATTCCAAACTCTATAATCTCTCATGATAAATACCTAATTGTGATATTGTCTTATGTATTGTTTTAGGATATCTTTAGAAAAACGTATTTACACCGAAATGTACATTTTAATGAGTTTAATTATACATTTTAGTAGTAATACGTGTTTCAATAATTCATATCATGGCTTAGTAAACCGTAATTATTTCACACATTCATATCCCGAAAAATATGGTGTGGAAATTCATTCAACTTAATTCATAACAGCCAAATAACAATTAAAAGTATGTTATTTGAACATTTATAACCTAACCTGGCCCTGCCTCCGTTTTGGTGTCTGCTGTGGTGCTCAGCGCTGTTCGGACCGTGCGCCACTGTCCTTTTTTCCTCCATAAACTCCGCTCTCAGCTACTATGCCAGTTGCTGCATGAACTTCCTCCGGGACATTTTACAGCTGGTGCACTCCTTGGAGAGGATGTGTGCAATGATTCCAGCCAGTTGTAGCATGTATAAAGTTATATGAACACAGACAGCTACCGGCCATCTACGTGTACCGCGCCTTTCACAGAGCGAGCGCCCGGTGCTTTTCTTCTGATTCAGAACAGAGTCCATCCACGCCGTAGTAGCCTTCGTTACCGACTCTGGCTTTGCCTTCGGCCCATCGGCGATGCCCACACTTGTTACTCGAGACCGCTAGTTATGTTTCTCTGACAGAGACTATGGTAGTTACTAAGCAACCAAGATGCATCTTCAACCGCGCGAAAAACTTAAAAACAATACCGCGAAAATCCGAGCGGTCAGTATGACCGTGTATGGCCGAAATAGGTAAAAGTGATTGTATTTTCTTTGCCTTTTGTGTAATGTATATAACAACAATTGTAAATTAAAATACAGACTCTTTTAGGAAAGTCAGGCAGCAGCAGGATTGTATTTTTTTATAAGTTATTACACATATAAATTTCAAAACGGTCAAAATGACCGTCATGGCCGTTCTAGTGTTAATGTACTTTCCCCTTAAAACATATTATAAAAATAACCATGAACATATTTACAGTATAAGGGAAGATTTTTTTTTTTTTAAATAATCGATCAATAGGCTAATCATAATCGAGGTAACTTGTTCGATTAATCGTAATTATGATTTTAGCCAAAATCGTCCAGCCCTACTTGCATCACGTATTTTCACATCAACTCTTAATATTCTTGGACAATTATGTTCGATAATTATCTGGTGCAATAATTTATCAGCTACATCTGCAATATCTGTTATGCACTTCTGCTACTTATATTCACACTGTACTTATTTATGTTCGTACTTTATTTATGTTCACACTGTACTACAATATAATTTGTTTAATCCATTGTTTTAGAAACAATCTTTTTAACCTGATCTCACTTTACTTCTACTTAACGTTTTTATTTCTTACAGTAGCTATGTTACTTTGTTACTTTATACACTTATTGACTTGCTCCTTTCTTACTCTTGAATTTAACTGTGAGCAACTAAACAATTTCCCTGAGGAGATCAATAAAGTATTCTGATTCTGACATCGCACCTTACTTAACCTGGGATAAATCTGACTGGAATATACTATTTTAAATTACACCTTACTTAACCTGGGATAAATCTGACTGGAATACACTATCTTAAATTACACCTTACTTAACCTGGGATAAATCTGACTGGAATACACTATCTTAAATTACACCTTACTTAACCTGGGATAAATCTGACTGGAATACACTATCTTAAATTACACCTTACTTAACCTGGGATAAATCTGACTGGGATACACTATCTTACATCACCCTTTACTATTACACTGATGTAGGACAGGGTTTCTTAGGGATGGGAATCTGTTTCTTGACACCCATCGGACTTTGGTGTTTACCTGAGGACCTCTACATCTCTGCAAGGCTCTGTCTATCTGCGGGGGTTTGAATAAAAATGTACCTTGTGAAATAACCTGCTCACATTTATAAACACTGCCACATAGGTGGTTGACCGGCAGCAGTAATGTATCAGCTACAAAAGACCCCTGGCAGTCAGCTGTACACGTGACCGCTCCAAAGGTGCCATGCCATTAGCAGCAGTAATTTGATGAAAACTAATAGAGAAATGAGGGATGTATCCACATTACATATATTACAGTGGTGTCCTTTTTTTTTTTTTTTTTTTTACATTTCAATTTTTATTTTTTTAAAATTTGATGAGAGCAGACCGCTTTGCTCGAGTCTCCTCACTTAGCACGTTGTCATGTTTTTGAGAAATTGTTATGTAACAGTTTAGATTTCACCAACACTTTGTTTCTAAACTATAACGGTGTGAAATGAAAGTGTAGACATACCTATACAATTGAGGATCACAAAAGGTGTGTTTCAGCCCAGACACACCTCCCTCTTTATTTTGGTCCCCATTATTTTTTGGAATTAATTTTTACTGTTTTACCAGTTTTATTGCACAGATATAATTATGACATTAACATTTGAACTACTTTGAACACTGTTCTACAACTTTATCATTGCCTCTCCACAGATAGTCAGAATGATGTTGGTGATGAGAGGAGCTTGCTTGAACAGGGGCCCGCTGATAAGGACCCAAACAGCCTGTCCATACCGGAGGTACAGGTGAAATGTGAAGCTGTGGAGGAAGGAAGTGAAGAGGCCAGAGAAGAAGAACCGGGCTCGTACGACAGGGACAGCGCGCAGTGGAGGCTGACAACGCAATCTCTGGCAGGACGCAACAACTCCGACTACTTAAACCTAGGACAGAACCCCGTGTCGTGTCTCCCTGAATCTTCTCTGGACACGGGACTGGCCGCGCCCTGCAGCAGCTCCTCTGGGTGTCAGCAGAGCGCGTTCGGCCATGGGCTGCTGGGTTACAGTCCGTACCGTAACTCGTACAACATCGCGCGGAGGAGGACGGTGAAGAGGTTAATGTTTAAGAAAGGCTTCATCTGTCCATACTGCGGTAAATGTTTTGAGCGAGCCGGGCACCTGGAGAGGCATAAAAGGATACACACTGGTGAAAAACCTTACCGCTGCGAGATATGCGGGAGACGCTTCAATCAAAAATGCAGCCTAAAGGAGCACATGAAGATACACAGAAGATGTAAGTAGTAGGGCCGGGACGATATGCTTTTGTCCCGATTCGATTCTTTCACGATACATGGGTGGTGATTCGATTTTGTATTGAGATTTTCATTTATTGCGATTCTAGAAGTATCTAGAAGAATCGATAGTATTGATTATCGTTATTTTCTTTTCCTTTAACAAAAACGTAGAGAAAAGTCCTGCACACTGACCATTACGCAAGCAATAATTTATTTAGAAAAATACAACATTTCGGTCCGAGACCTTCATCAGGTAAATTCACACATTCACCTCAGCCATAGCCTTAAATAGTTTGGTTGACCAACCAGGACCAATCAGGTCCGGCTCTTGAATGACGTCATTCATTCACAAAAGTGCCACTCCCATCACGGACCGTGAACAGGAAGAAGCAGAAAAAATGCCACTCAGTACATTTAAAAACAATGGCTAATCAGACCAATCTTGTTAGGAGAATGCACATCGCAAGTCAGTCAGTCTGACATTTATTACATTTGTTAAGACATAATATGGATTTTCTGTATTTTCTGCTTTTACTCTGTTTTGCTGGAAACGGATATGATGTAGTTCCCATCAGCGGTACCGTATATACAGAAAATATTTAGGTGATAAAAATATCCATTCCAGGGAAAAGAATCTCTTTAAAAAATCGTCATACATACGTGAATGGATTTTTCACCAACATTAAGTAGAATACTTGTCTTAAGCAAACATTGCAGGGAATATCAAAAAGTCCTTCCTTTTGTCAACAACTACTGTTATTTGCCCTTGAGCAAAGCAGTTTGTCACCTGAAGCTCATTACAAGGAAAGAGGGAAAGACTTTTTCAAGTGTCAGTTTGATTAGATCTAAAATGCAAAGCAGGGTGTCGCCCCAAAAGAGTCACTTAGGCAATATTCTCGAGAAATGTTTGAAAATGAAGAAATTCTTTCCATCTGTCTTGCTGCTCAGGGAGGGTCAGGAGGTTTGGCTGTGTAGCTGGTGGGGAGTTAGTATCTTGCCCAAGGTCCCTTCAGCAGGGGCAGGATCAGTGAGGCTCACAGGGCCGCAAGGGATTAAACCTAGATGCCTGTGATAGGGCTGCACGACTTGAGGAAAATATCAGATTGTGAATATTTTGACTGATATTGCGATTGCGATATGATTCACAATATTGGAGGGAATGATAATTTTTGTATCATTTTTCTCATTTTCATTGCAATATTTAAAAATAACAAATTAAATGATTATAGTGTGATTTTTGTGAGGATCTGTACTAAACAAAGATTTTTTTCTTTAGTCTGTAGGATAGGATTTGTAGGCTGGGACGTCTCTGCAGCACCACAATACTTCATTCAGAAGAGTTTGCCTTTAACAAATATTGCGCCCCCCCCCCCCCCCCCCCTGCGATTTGGATATTGCACTAGTTTGATTGCGATTTCGATAAAATTGCCAATTGTGCAGCCCTAGCCTGTGATCCCTGTCTCTCTGCCTGCATACAGCATTCATATTTAACTGGATGATTGCATAAATGATTCTCTTAAAGTTAGGGCTGCTCGGTCATGGAAAAAAATCCTAATCACAATTTATTTTGGTCAATACTGAAATCACTATTATTTAACACTATTACTCATTGACTTTGAAAGACGTTGCATGTATTGAAATTTCCCTTTTATATTTTTTTACGTTTCACTTTTTGTTTTCCATTCAGAACACAAGACAAAATAAGAGTTTACATGCAAAATGTAACGTGCAAAATACTTGTTTTTCTCGATTACATTGTTTTTCTGATCGTAATTAAGATTATAATTTGATTAATTGCACTTACTTACTTACTTACTTACTGGTACTCCTCTTCATCCCCTATGGGACATAAGGCTTCAGTGAGCACTCTCTATTGCATTGGGTCCCTGGCAGCATGTTAGGCCTCTCCCCATGACAGGTTCATCTGTTCCAGCTCTTGTGTCCCAGTTCTGTGCCAGGTGGTTTTGGGCCTCCCAGGTTTTCTTTTGCCAGGTGGTGTCCATCTTAAGGTGACTTTTGCTCTATCCTCAACACATGTCCTCAACACATGTCCTAGCCATCTCTGTGCGTAATCTCCTTGGTGATGCTCCGGCTTCCTGTTTGCTTGTACAGTTCATTGTTGGAGATCTTATTAGGCCAAAAGATCTGGCATATTAGTCGGAGGCATCCATTATGGAACACTTCCATTCTCCTCATGTCTGTTTTGACAACTTGCCAGCTCTCTGAACCGTACAGCAGAACAGACTTTAAATTGCAGTTATATAGGAGCATCTTCGTTTTATCCCTTGTTGTCTTCCTTTCAACCTTGAAAAAAACACTTTTTTTTTCCTGACATTTTTGACACCTTTTTTTCACAATTTGTTTTTGCTTTTTCCAACGTTTTAAATTTTTATTCTACACATTTTCAGCGCTTATTTCTACGTCCCATATTTTCTGATATAAAACAAAAATTTAAAACGGGACAATGTGACCCAAAGTCAACACAAGGGTCAAAGGTGCACTATGCATTCCTGCATGGTTTCAGAGCAATTTCATTTTTGTCTCAAATGGTAGGCATCTCTCCTTGATCCGCTAGCTGCCTGGCCCCTGAACACACCGTGAAAAAGCCCGGTCTCGGGAGACAACACAGGGGTCGAAAACGTCAAACAAACACTAGAGGCACAGGATAGGCACCAAAATACAACAAACCACTCCAGCCAATCACCAACAATATGGTTGGGGGAGGGGGTGGGGCTTAGTGACAGTTAGTCAGTTAGTCATGACAGTTACGGAAACAATTCATTGTTTTGAATTTACTTGGAACGTCAACAAAAGTTACGTCATGCAGGAACTCATAGTGCACCTTTTAAGGCTGTATTGTTTTGATCTCCAGATGGGACGGAGTTGGGAGAAGGCACCCTGAGCATTAATTGCACAGCCCTACTTAAAGTTCATAGCATAAAGACTTCCCTTGGATCTCGAATAATGTTTAAAATGGGTGTGACTCTCTGCAAACGTTTCTCTGAATTGGAAGCTCATCTAAATCGCCCTGACATGTTGGTAGCTAGTATCTCTGTTATTTTTGTCTGCTGTCTCGGAATCTTGGTTCAGTTCACAGTTGGAAGTCTCTGGCTGTGACATTCCTTGGCGTCACAGCAAGCAGAGAAAAACTCTGTGGTTTAGGCCAGACGGGAGGAAAGGGGGGGTGACTTTAAAAGTGCCCCGCTGACAGCTGTGTTCGCCTGGCTGGTTCATAAGAAGGCCGGCCTTTGAATATCCTCTCTGCTTCCCCAGGGCGAGACTTATTGGATATTTATTACTGGGGGTCACATCTCACTTCATGTTCTTGCCCAAATTACTGTAAGGCTGTTTTTAAGTGGCAGCAAGCAGCTTTCCCTTTCTATCCATGATGTTTCCATCTGTGCTGTCGAATCCATAATGCTTCCACACATTTCCTCTTCAGACGGATTGGTGTTGGGCTGTTTCGTTCAGCATGGCTCGCGATTGGTTAACGGAGCCTAATTTGCTGAGGGCTGTAGCGCGTACAATAGAGCGGGGTGTACATGTTTACAAACCTGGTTCGTACAGACAATGAATCTTGACAGATTAACACAAATTGGATGTTAATCTTTTCCCATGTTTGAATGGTGATTTGATTTATTTTTTTTTTTTTCGTTCTAGTGCATCTGTATCTGAATATATTGTGCAGATTATCGGAAAAGGTCATGGGGAGACCGGGACGTAAACACGGGGACAGACTGGTTTGGGGATACATGCATTAAACTGGTATAAACTAAAAGGATATGAGGACTAGGGGTGGAACAAAATATCAATACTGCAATATATCGTCTTTTTTTCGTGCGATAAGAGTATCGATACGCTGGCGTCAAATATGGATATTTTAATGAATAAAATCGGCCGCTCTAAATACATTTCCCTGCTCCCAGCGTGGCTACTTAATGGCTCTTCGAGGTGGCGCTCAACACATGAATGAGGGTAACCATATAACATATGTTAACTAGCCTAAGAGGAAGAGGTTTTCAACGGCATGGCGGACAGCAGTTTGAGGAAAATAACAGATGCCCCCCAGCCACGTTTAAGTTCAAAGTCTGGACCCAGAGTTGCTCTATACTTGTGTCGTTTTAAATGTACAGAGTGAAAACTTGTGCAGCAGAATTGTGCTGTTTTCTAACAGTTTTGACTTGCAGTGAATAAAGAGAAAAAAAACTGCACTTAACCTTCTCACAGGCAATTTGTGTTCATAGTTAGACCCATATCATAATATATCATTATAGGATTGGCTAGGATATATAGATTATCGAAGAATTGCTGAAGTTGTTAGTAGTGTGAAAAATGTTTAATTTGGAAAGCAACCTTTGCATGACGTACATACTATATATATGTTAAGGTTTTAGGCTTGAACAGTTTTTCTTCTTAGACATGGGTGGTAAAAGTGCATACATTGACTTCTTTCTACTTAAACAGGTATTGAGCCCAGTCCACTTGAGATCAAAGTGGGCAAAGAGAAACAGACTCCCGGGGGGAATCCATGTGCCGATACTCCTCGCACCGAAGAAGAGAGCCAGGGGGAAGCTGAGGACGGCCTACCTAAGAACAAGGATGTTCTCGCAACACCCGTATACGTCAAATCTGAGCCCGCGGAGGAGAACCTATTACAACCAGCGTTTCACGGAGGAACCGAGGAGACGGGGGACAACCTCAGTGAGAACTTCCAAACATTTGAGAGAGACAGCCAGCAGTGGATGACCAGATTACACGGGCAAAACCACGCAGAGATCAGCGGCGAAGTGTATCCGGGCAGCTCGGCCTTCCCGGGGAAAGCTCAGTTACTGCTGCCGCCAGTCGAAGCTTCTTGTAGCATGTTCTCCTTTCCAGGGAAACCGTACAGGGAGCTCAAAAACAGCATGGTCTCCCAAACGCCGTACGGATCCCCAGACCCACTTCTATCAAGCGAGGCGGGCTTGCACGGAATGGCGGCAGCCTCGCTGAGCCACCACAGACAGAGAGGAACCAGGTCGATTCAGATGATCAAACCAAAGAAAAGCTTTGTCTGCCAGTACTGCGGCAAGGTCTTTGAGCGCGTCGGCCACCTCGAAAGACACTTACGAATTCATACCGGGGAGAAGCCGTACGGTTGCCATATCTGCGGGAGGTGCTTCAATCAGAAGAGTAGCCTCAAGGGCCACATGAAGACGCACAGGAATGGTAAGAGGCCAACTGTGTCCTTCCCGGATAAGATAACCAGGGTTGTAATGTAACAAAATACAAATACTTTGTTACTGTACTTAAGTAGACTTTTCACATATCTATACTTTACTCCGTTATTTAAATTTTTGGGGACTTTTACTTCTACTCCAATACATTTCCTAATTGAAAAGTATACTTTTACTCCACTACATTTCTCATAAGCATCTGCGTTACTCGTTACTACAAAATAAAATCAGAAGAAATTTGTTAGACTGTAAAAAAAGCATGGGGTGAATGGGGTGGTGATGAAGATAACGTTGAACACCTCTGGCCGTATTTGCAAGAAATGTTTTCGTATGTTGGAGTGAAAGATTCTCCCTCACAAAAAAAAATGAAAATTCTGTTTCTGTTTTTCTCTTTGCTGATGTCAGCTTTCTCAAAATATGCAGTGTTTGGTCCTTTCACTTGGGAGTCACAATAAAGTTCATAATCGGTTATTTTCAACTTTTACTTAATTATGTACATTAATATCTAATTAATAATTAATGCTTTTGATACTTAAGTACAGTAAATATTAGATACTTTAAGACTTATTCAAGTAATATTCTAAAAGGTGACTTTAACTTCTACCAAAGTCCTTTTCTGCTAAGATACTAAGTACTTTCACTCAAGTATTGCTTTCAAGTACTTTATACAAGACTGAAGATAACCTAATGATTCTTTTTAATATTAATAATGTATATTGTTTTTTTGTTTTAATTCATCAATCATTTGATCATAAAATGGCAGACAGTGGTAAAAGAAATGCCCATCACCTTTTCCTAAAGTCCAAGTTGCCATATTCAGTTTGCTTGTATTGTCCAACCAACAGTCTGAAATGCAAAGTATTTGGTTGATTATCATTGAAGACCATGAAAACTAGCAAATATTCACATTTGAGAAGCTGGAACAAGTTATTTTCATTACACGTCTGTAAGGTGAGGTAATGACAATAAAGCACTTAGACTTTTCACATTTTTACTTAAAAAAAAAAAAAAAAAAAAAGACTGACAATTAATCTGTAACCAAAACATTGTCTATCCGAAGGTGACACACAGGCGATAGGTTTTTATAAAAACATGGGTCTTCTAAAAAAAAAAGTCTTGAAATAGAGTTCAGAAAATACTAAGTTAAGAGCACAACAAAAAGTTCATCTGTTAACACTATTTGCTCATTTAATTCTGTCGCCTTTGTTTTTCTGAAAAGGGGAGAACGCAGACGTGCTGGAGGCCCATCACCTGATGTTTACGATGCCTGATAGCCAGCCGTTGAAGAACCTGGCAGAAGCCAAGACTGGACTGTCAGCTTTAGAGGAACAGTTCCTGGGCACCGTGTATGGCGAGGCAGCTGGTGAGAAAACTGTGACGGTTAAGCTGGAGCCAAACGGGGAGGATTTCCAAACTCTACTGACTGATAACGGCACCACAGCACCCGACCACAGGCAGCTGTGGACATCTGGGATAGAGAAGAGTAGTGATCCTGACCAAACGGTCTGCGTACTTTTACATGATGCCAAGTATCACCTCAGTCCTGCTGCTGGAGCAGCCAATGGGCAGCAGGGATTCACATCGCCGATAAGGGATCTGCCTTTTCTAGACGACAAAGAAAAGGAAGAAACAATGCACAATAATCAGTATTCCACGATGGGTATGCAATCCAGAAGCTCTGATATGACTCTGGCACCTGTGCTGCAAGATCAACATATTGCACCAGAGGCGGCTGTGAATGAGTACACAGCACTGAGCGATAGGACTCACGAGGGAGGTGTGTTTGAATTTAATATGAGCGCCTCAGGCAACCAGGCGGACAACTGTGACGGGGACGCCGCCAGGCAAAATGGCTTTATATGGTCAAGTTGTGGGCAAAGCTTTGACAGTTTTAATTTATTTCAGAGGCACCAGTGTAAAAATATCACAGAGCAATCCTTCAGCTGTGAGATATGTGGTAAGCTTTTCAATCAGATGAGCATCCTGAAATTGCACCTTAAACTTCATGCATGATATACACAACAAAAGGAGAACTATGCGATTCTCCACCAAGCTTCATCACATTCAGTCATAACACATGGCAAAGTGCACACGGTCGACAAGCCAATGTGACATCTAAATAAATTCTCGGCATGTCCCAAAAGTAAATGCAGAAGAACAAAAAAAATCATTGGTTACTGAAGTTCATACTTGTGCGTCGATCTCTTTAAGAGAATATCGGGGCCGGCGTGGGGAGTGTGTGGTAGAGCGAGTGAGAGAGTGACGTCGATTAGCTTTGGAGCGAATACCGACTCTAGAGTCAGAGAGAGAAACAAAGTGTCTCCCCTGTGCTTTCTGACCACGGTTGGAAATCTGTAGCTGGAAAAGTTAACACTCTCCTTGATTTCATGTTGTTTATGGAGAAGGAGAACCAGGAAATGAGTCGGGGGGGGGGGGGGGGAATGCAACGCTGCCAAGACACGGCCAAGCGGCATGCGACGCAGCAACGTGTAGTTAAATTTTCTAAGAAGAGCGTGTCAGGCCGTAGGGTCTGTGTCTCCACGTACCTACGTACGTAGCCACGCCGTAGATTTAACGCAGAAGCATAATTCACGCTTTAAAGCTGGCCAGGTCTGGGCTTTAATTTACTTTTGGCGTCGTTCGGGCAAAAATTCCAATACAGTCTTTCTTGGGACCATTTAACCTTTTAACCAAATAAGAATTATGACCAAAAAGACTGATAAATCTCTACGGAGGGTTTACCGTGTAAAGATACAGGCAACGCAATTTTCTGTTTTCTATTATGGTTAAGTTTTGGCGACAAAAAGTGAGCATT
The DNA here is from genome assembly GCA_023566125.1 of Zingel zingel. NCBI lineage: Eukaryota > Metazoa > Chordata > Actinopteri > Perciformes > Percidae > Zingel > Zingel zingel. Next base: position 37,342,265 of record CM042324.1, read on the forward strand.
ATGCGGCACCAAAACGACTAGTTAAGTTTAGGAAAAAGATTGTGGTTTGGATTAAAACACTGCCAAGGAACACGCATTTCCGGGGTTAAAGTCCTTTGTTTTTCCCGGGAAAGTGAACTCTGCCCCCCTGGCTTAAACGCGCTGCTTTTTATGACAGTTCTTTAAGTAATAAATGGAAAGCATTACTATATATATATATATATATATATATATATATATATATATATATATATATATATATATATATATATATATATATATATATATATATATATATATATATATACCCCTTTTTGTGCTGGTCCGAAAATTGATGCCATCCGTGACTCCGAACCGTGAGTTTTGTGATAATTAGCATCCCTAAATCTTTCAGCATATTGTAATTTAAGTTTTCTGAGTGAAAACTAGACTTCTGCACCTCCTCTTGGCTCCGTTTTCAAATTAACGATATCTGTCTTTGTTTTAAAAATGGTAACTGGCAAATAGCATTAAGTTAATGCTGATCACTCCACTTACTGAAATATCAGTTTTTTGCTGTTTTCACAGTGCAAATAAATGTAAAAGTCATTTAGGTCTCTACTAATAGCATTGTGTCATCAATATTGGCTGTAACTCAACCTTTTTCAGTCCAACTAAACTAACCTCACCCTCATACAGAATCAAAGCTCTATACAGTTCTATGTTCCTTAAATTAAATGTATTCAAAAACGGGTCCTTTTTAAATAACAAGTAATGAGTAAACTTTTTGCGCTGTAACTGAATTTCCTGATTTCCTTTTTATCATCAAGGATGTATACGGTCAGCGTGTTTTTCATTCTTTAGTGTGAGGTTGGGTTTGAAGATATTACACTTTTTGGCTAAACAGTATTTAGTGGAATTTGGCTGAATTAGAACAAAGTATGGTATGCAAAGTTCATGGATTTAGCATGTCAGCCAAAGATCTAGCACGCCTCTTCTATAACATGTGAAATTAATCAGTTTTCATCAAGACATTCTACGGTTGCTAACCGTTATTGTACTAAGATACACCTTTGTGATGTCGATCCACATCAGTATATTGCATCTGAAAATATGGAATAATGCCAAATTTTTCTTTTGAGGAGGATGCAGTGAGGGAAAGTTGTTTCTAGAAATGTTTACTGTTTATAAAATAGGTAGTAGTGTCTTAATTGTAAGTTGAACCAAACAAACCCTGTGTTGATACAACAATGTACTGTATACATCAAATTACTGTTGCCTTTAAAGCTGCATGGAAAAATGTCTCGATAAATAGCTCAATATTTTGTTGGTTTAGTCTTTCAAAAGACAAATTTAAAGCAAATGTTGTCATGCCAGAATTTCAAACATACGGCCTCCCACTAACAACAACATGGCAATGGTGTTCTTGGAGAAAGGAAAGGGATTACAATTAATTAATGCTAAGTCAAATGCAGGAAACTAAAGAAACGTGGATTACCTCAGTGGTACACAGGGTCTCCATAGTCAAGTACTTGGAAAACTCATGGAATTTGAAGCTTTTCTTTGCTTATGTTGTTATTTTTTACTATTTATTTTGAGGCAGATATTTTATTTTATTTTTTATTTTTTTTTACAAAGTATGCCCTGGTAATGACATTGGCTCTCAGATAAAACAAATTACACAGCCAGTGTAAACTGTAATAAAAAAGGCCATTAAAATGATTGAGTAAATAGTTGGTTCTGAATGAATGGTGCAATTTGCATTAGTTTGGAGCAGGTGGCTGGAACTGAAGAGGTCATTAAACTAATTTGACAGCACTTAACTCCAGCTGAGCCCACAGACAGGGCACCTATCAAGGGCTGACATGGTGACACAAAAACCTTTACAGTACAGTATGAGTGCCTACATTTTTCACATGGGAATGAAATCCCAAACCCTGCCACTGCAGTGTTACTTTTTCTTTTGTTATTACATTTAAAAACACTCTTTAACAATGTTAATCTGACACCCAATTGTAGCAATAGTTTATCACATTATACAGGATGTTAGATTACCTTTCAACAGATTAATATGAGAAAATCTGTTTTTCTGTTTTGTTTTTTTTGTATTTTCAAATAAATTAAATTTATCAAATTGTGGAGTCTGGCACTTTGGTCTGGTTATTTTAATAGTAGTCAGTGTAAATAAATGATTGTTGAATGTTAAATTATTTCATTACAACTTCCTCCATTGCCCTTTTGTTACTCTCACCTTGCTTACTTCTAGGATTCCCACATTCATTGAAAAGGTGTCAAATTTGATCTACAATAAACTGAAGAAGACCAAAAATTGATCCATGAGGGACCCCCAATTTCAATAAAAAAATTCTAAGGTCACAAATCACCTTTTAGAATTAACTTGTCTTAAGCAACTAAAATGCTAACTAGTTCATTGGTGATTATTTTAATCAAGCTTGTATTTTATAGCATAAACGTAGGCTTGTTCTGCAGAAGGAGGTATGGTAGATTTGATTTGGGGTCCGTGCTATTCTACTATTTGTGTTCAAAAGTGGACTGGTGTTGGTGAGCTTTCTTAGGATTTATTAATGCAGCTATCAGTATGGAAATTTGAGGGAATTTGGCCTACATTCAAGTGTGAATTTGTATTTTAATATTGTGTTTTCATCCCACCATTATTCTTGTTTGAAGAGATCGTGGCCTGCCCTATAGCCGAGCTAATTTTACCCAAAAAAAGCAATCCCGTCATTGTTAAGGCTGTACAGTTGTATGCCAGACTAGTGAAGGTAAGTCACTTTGAAGTTTTACCTGAAACGCCTATGAGTATTGGCAAAGAAATGTTAAGGCCATCATCTCGGACTCCTGTTCCTCTTGCTTCCTGGTTGGTTGTAATCTTACTGCGTTCCTACTCGTGTATTTACGGTAGAGCCCTCCGCCACACGGAAGAAAAGGTTCCAGCTAGCTAGAAACAACACAGGGATGTAACATTTTGTAGTGCGTCGGTTGTTTTTCGTGTTTTTAATAAATATAATTGCGCGAGGAGACATTTTTTATCATATATTGTTCTCAATTATTCCTGAGTCGACATGGCGACGTGCATTCCCTTTCAAACCCAGCTGTCCTCTATAATGGAGGTTTTGGTTAAAGCAGCAGTGACAGAGATATCCAAACTAGTCGATGACAAATGTGCGTTTTTGCATCTCGAAATATCCCGAAAGCAAAGCGAGAATGAGATGCTGAAAAGGAAATTACTAATGATGGAGAACAAAAATGCACAGCTGCAGCGCGGCTTTGGTAAGATGATCAATTCTGCTTTATTTGTGCTCTTACAGTAATTGACGACTCGAGTAAAGTAATTATGCATATTAATGTGGAAGTATTAGACATGTGATGACAAAACGCCACATAATTCTGTGAAACGGCAGGGCATTAGTATAGGGAAGCACTGTATGAATGCTGTACATTCTTAACTATACATTATTGTTCAATGTTAATATATTTGATTTCACTTTGGTCTAGCTTTTTTAAATGTATTTATTTCTTTTGTGTACCAGAAAACTACATGGACAGAGGAACTGATGTGGGGAACTGTCCGCATCCTACAGGAGATATTAAGGTCTGATTTATGTCAATGTTATTACTCAGTAAAATAACGCCCTAGCAGTAGTTGTATCTGCTAGGGCATAATTTCCACTGGGGACAGGGGCGACGTGTCCCCCCCCCCCCCCCCCCCCCCCCCCCCCCCACACACACACTTTTCAAAATCCAGTTTGTGTCCCCCCCACACTTTCAAATATAATATTTTATTCATAAGTCTCGGTGATCGACCCCTATTTTAAACAATAAAGAAAGTAGGACATCTTTTTCTTATACATAGTTTAGTACTATTCTTTCTGTAAGAATTTATCATTGTGATCAATTTAATTATTTCCTGGTATTTGTATCACCATAGTCCCTAAACGTATGTAGAAATGCAGGAAATGGGATTCCCATTCCATTAGGACCCCAGACCCCCTGTTTTGTGAAATAAAGTGTAATAATGAATCAAATCGATAAGTAAACTCACTGGACAAAATGGGGTCTTGATTAATACAGTACAGTAAAAGGAGAGCGAATATTGGATTTACATTCGCCTGGTGGCCAGAAACACCACTCCAAATGACTGCTAAGGTTGCTGTGTGTCTGCTCCATTTATAAATAAGTAAACGTTTGCTAACATGTTCATCAAATCTACTTCATACTGTATGGGGATTATATGTTAGGGCTGCCCGATTATGGAAACTATCATAATCGCGATTATTTTGGTCAATATTGAAATCACTATTATTTAACACGATTACTCATTGACTTTTTGGAAAGATGTTGCATTTATTGAACTTAAAAAACAGTGAAACTGTTCAACAAATCAACAGTGAAAACACCTTAAATTGTGAAATTTCCCTTCATTCTTCTCCTGTTTGAACTTTTTTTTATATTCAGAACACAAGGCAAAATAAGACTTGCAAAACGTAATGTGCAAAATAATCGTTTTTCTCGATTGCGTTGCTTTTGTGATCGTTAGGAGCCGAAATCCTAATTGGGATTAAAATGTGATTAACTGCACAGCCCTATAATATGCCAACGTTGTATTTACAGTCACAGCTAAAGTTGAATCCGTCCTCTCTCCATCTAGTTTCCTGATATTGAAGACGCCGCTGTTTCGTTCACAATAAAAGAAGAGAGTCCAGATGAGATGCTGTGGATCAGTGATTCTGCTGGACCGATCGGTGAGTTAAAGGACAAATCCGGTGCAAAATGAACCCGTGTGTACCGAGTTCGACCGTTCTCTGGGATTTGTTTTCATGCTAATCAAATGTGACCAGTTTTATCGCAAACCGCTAATAACCTCATAGCGCTAGTCATCATGGCACGGGTAAAGTTAAAAGAAATCGCCATTTCTATACCACTAACAAGGCTCAAATTAGCACCACACTTCCACAGTAGCGTAATGAGGGTCCCTACATGTAAACCGAAGCATTCAGAACTTTGTAAGCGCACAGACAGTTTATTAAGAAGATAGTTTAGAAAGACAGTACCGTTCACGAATACAGGCAGGTCGTGACTGTTTTCCCAAGATGGCGCCCACCTGTATATGTGAACGGTACTGTCTTTCTACTGTCACGAACGCTGTGTTTGAGCTATGTTACTGGTTACTGGTTGTACGGCGTTCGGCTGCTCATGACTGTTATCCAAGATGGCGGCCGCATGTAAACATTAACACTACTGTCTTTATAATCTATCTTTGTAATGAACTGTACACTTACAAAGTTCTAAATGCTTTGATTTGCATGTAGGGACCCTCATTATGCTACCGTTTAAGTGTGGTGCTATTTTGAGCCTTGTTAGTGGTGTAGAAATAGTGATTTACCCTGTGCCCCAAAAGCTAGCGTTAGCAGCTAAACACCGGTTTGCGGTAGCTAGTTTCAAGCTCCTAACACATTTGATTAGCATGAAAACAGATCCCAGAGAACGGTCGACTCGGTACACATATGTTATTAACCCGTAGGTTCATTTTGCGCCGGATTTGTCCTTTTAAAGAACTGGATTTTATGCAAGAATGAAATCCACAAAAAGTTAAAGTTTTCCCCTTTTTAAATGAACTACATGGCCCCTCTTGAATTTTCCTGTCACTTGCAGGTTCTGCTGTACATTACCGCGCAGGTAATGCTCCGGAGAACCAGCAGTTTGAAGAGGACCGTCTGCTAAACCATTCCGAGGTTGCCACAAGAAAATCATCAGAATTCGGTGAATTGTATAACTCTGGTCAGCATGCGGGAGACATCGGCGGCCCTCAGTTCACCGTCAAGACAGAGAAGGAGGAGGACCGATCCCGATTCAGCCAGGATGGATGCCAGCACGGCGCGGGGAAGCACACTCAACTTGCTGCCGACTTTTCCGTGGATGATCGAGAGAATCAGCTCTGGACGTCCATAATCGAAGGGAATGACATCGATGCCGGCTTCCCTGACTTTTCCAGTGTGGTAGAGGAGTATTCCAACACATTCCCGGACCATTCGGATGTTCACGTGGTTTCTAACGCCACCAAGTCTGCCGGCGTGCAGCAATTGTCCTCTCAGAGGCCGTGCAACGGGATCTACAGCAGCGAGTATCAGAAGGACGTCCCACAGTTGTCCAGTTTTCAACCCAGAGCTCAGGCTGGCCTGCTGCAGCCGGACAGGCAGAAGGAACAGGTGTACTCGCAGAGAAACTCCTCACATGTTGGACATGCGAGGCAGCCAGACGAACACACTGAGAGGGAGGGTGCGGCTGGAGATAGACCGGCCGTCAGTCGCTCGCACAACACTTTGACAACAGGCAGCTTCAAAGCTCTCTCGGGCTCGTCGCGAGGCTACTCCTGCTCGCACTGCGGGAAGACGTTCGGCCGCCTGCACCAGTTCAAGCTGCACCAGCAGAGCCACAAGAGGAAGCGGGCGTTCTGGTGCACGGTGTGCGGGAAGAGCTTCCAGTGTTCGTCTCACCTCAGCATACACCACCGGACGCACACGGGCGAGAAGCCGTACGGCTGCGGGCAGTGCGGGAAGCGGTTCACACAGCAGAGCAGCCTGAGGGTCCACCAGCGCACGCACAGCGGGGAGCGGCCCTACAGCTGCTCGCTGTGCGGGAAAAGCTTCATCCTAATGCACCATCTGAAACGCCACAGAATCATTCACACATACAGCTGAGAGGGAGAGATGTCTACGGCAATGTTGCTCAGGTGAAAAAGATAAAAAGTGACCCCTCAAGACACCAAAAAAGCCAGTGAGCCAGCTTTTTTTGGGGGGGGGTTGGGATTTGTAAACTCGTTGCATTGCTCATGGACTTTGTATAATAATGCATATTCTACTATGCAAAATCCATCGGGATGGATTTTAAGATGTTTGCTTCTTTTTTTAAATACTTATAATTATTAAAAACTGAATTGCACCATCAAACAAAAATCACACAAGTCAGGCACCTCCAATGCTAGAAATCCCAAAAAACAAGATCTGAAATGTGGAGTCATTATAAAGAAAAATATTCTACAAATGCCCTCTTCCAGTTACCTGCCTACTGATCTTCACAGTTTGTTTTTAGCTCCTCAAATGGAACTATGCCTTACTTCATTTGAGCACTGAAACTGTAGAAGCACAAGACGCTCATTATTATCCCCATAAACGCTCCCCTTTACAGTCAGCAGAGGGCTTTCCATTCAGAGCCAGTGAAGAAGCACCTTTTATGTTATGTTGTGATGTCATAGTTGGTAAAAAGCTGCCCGACTATGTTGTTCCCAGTTAAATTTTTCCATAAAACGTATCCCCAAAATCCTTTACCCTCCTTTGTTATGATTTATATTAAAGGATCGTTTGAATCAGCAGCTGGATTTCTTCACCGTTTGTAATTCTCAGGTCATTCTCACTGTATTTACTGTATTAGGTACTCAACATTAGGGCTGAAATTAACAATTTTAAATAATTTGAATAATTCTCATAAGTTGTTTGGTCTATAAAATGTCAGAAAAGGGTGAAAAAAAATATAAAAATATGTATCACAATTGTCTAGAGCAAGGGGTCTTCAACATTTTTTAGGCCAGGGACGCCTAGGCTCAACGAGAGACCAAGTAGGGACCCCCTACCGCATAACGTATACAATTGAGTTGTATATTAAACTGTACAGAATGGATGAAAAGAAATGGATATTATTTATGCATCCTGTTTTAATGTTAAACATACATGTGGAAGGCACAGTGAACTTAACTGTATGGCTACTAGTGGCTACCTTACCTATAGTAAGCTTATCTTCAATGTGTAAATGATTTTTTTTTTTCCACAAATAGGCCAATTTATCTTTACTATTAAAATTTTGCATTCATATTAATGTATATTTTCAGACTTATTTAAATCTTTTAAGTAAGAAACTTTCAAATAATTTGGCGGCCCCCCTGCACTAACTGAGGACCCCCTAGGGGTCCCGGACTCCCTGTTGAAGATCTCTGGTCTAGAGCACAAAATGCCGCCTTCAGATTGCTGGCCTTCTCTGTCCTGCAGCATAAAACCGAAGGATGGAATTCAATTCAAATTCAATTTAAATTTACTCAAAAGCGTTGAATCATAACATGAGTTATCTCAGGATATTTTACAGATAGAGTAGGTCCCCCCCCCCCCCAAGAGCAAGCATTTGGTGTGACAGTGGCGAGGAAAACCTTCCTTTTAAACGGGCAGTTTCGGTGTACAAACGTACAATTTGCACGTATATAAAAACAGAGAAAAAGCAACAAATCCTCACAGCTGGATCCAGGAAATTATTGGCATTTTCGCTTGATAAAGGACGAAGCACTGATTCATTCACTATCATCGACTGTTCACCACGACTCCAATTACAGCCTCATTCAAGCCTGTAGCGCTGTGGTGGATGAAATGACACCAGAGGGCAGCCTAACCTAACCGTAAAAACATCCCAATGCAGAGAGATGACGACACGCTGCCTCAACACCCTGAACAGTTGAAGCTCCTGTTTATTGTGAGTGTGATCCTCGGCGGTTTGCAGCAGCTCTCAGCACTGCACCGCTGCAGGGACGGGACTGTACATTTCACTGTGTATTTATACCATTCATACATGTCATCCCTGATTCATTATACTAGTCTTTCTCTTGCCTTCTGCTCACTATGGTTTTATATATATATATATATATATATATATATATATATATATATATATATATATATATATATATATATATATATATATTTTCCAGTTGAAGATAGGGCTGGGCAATATATCGATATTGATATCATGATTTAAGACTAAATATCGTCTTAGATTTTAGATATCGTAATATCGTAAATGGCTTAAGTGTTGTCTTTTACTGGTTTAAAGGTTGCATTACAGTAAAGTGATGTACTTGTCTGATCTTACCAGACTGTTCTAGCTGTTTTATGATTTGCTTTTACCCACTTAGTCATCATATCCACATTACTGATGATTATTTATCTCAAGTTTCATTGTGAAAATATTTTGTGAAAGCACCAATATTGCCAACCCTACAATATCGACATCAAGGTATTTGGTCAAAGATATCGTGATATCAGATTTTCTCCATATCGTCCAGCTCTTTATTGTTTTTAACAAAGTTCAAACCATACAGTATACAACATGAACACATCACTCACCCGCGTGGATATAAAAGAGATTCTTGGAGAACTTATGCTCTAAATCAGGGGTCTTCAATGTTTTTTAAGCCAAGGACCCATTAACTGAAAGAGAGATGGAGCTGGGACCCCCTATTACATATATTGTATAAAATGAAGTTGCATAATAAACTGGGCCTACAATAACTTGTAGGGCGGCCTAAAGCAATTATACATACCTTTTTTTGCATATAATACTAAGCTATTCAAATAGCCTAAAAATTGTTGGCATGATTTTATAAATCATGTTTTTATGTTAAAACATGCATGTGGCACACATCTGTGGATGGCCTTAGTGACTACCTTACCTATAGGCCAGTAAACAGTGGGGATTTATATTCGCTAATAATATGTTGCATTTATGTTAAGACTTGAAAATTTGAAAAAACTTTCAAAAATTAACAATACTTTGGAGGCCCCCCTGCATTAACTCTGAGGACCCCCTAGGGGTCCCGGACCCCCTGTTAAAGATCCCTGCTCTAAAGTAATACAGCTGAACTAAAAGTGAAAGAACTTTCTATTCTAAAACAGTTTTGTGCCATAACTGCATCCATATAAACCTAATATAAAGGCATTTTAACTTTTTGCATGAAGAGTGCCTTGGACCTTTCTTTTTTTTTAGTTGTCGGTCAGTAAGTTGACAGGTTAGTGTGTTGTGGAGCTCAGCTGAAGTCCTACGGATTGGACATGTGAATGCCCTCAATACAATCGAGCCAAAATGAGGCAGTACTTCATCTTGGCTAGTCTTCTAGGAAAACGTGAGTCAACAATATCAAAATAAGAGAAAACCACAGTGAAGGTAGCTGTTTTCTTCTTATCCCCAGAGGCGTTGGAGACTTTTATAAAGGCATGCGGGTAGGTGTTGCAGGTTGTTAACTTGCAAGAGATATTTCTCTCCTTTAGAATGAAGGTAGCTGCTTTCTTCTTATCCCCAGAGGTGTTGGAGACTTTAATGAGGCAGGTGGGTAGGTGTTGCAGGTTGTTTCTTGCAAGAGAACTTTCTCTCCTTTAGACAGCTCATTATTTACCAAGTATATAGTTGTGTTTCTATGTTTAGCGCTATGCAAACACATCACACTTGTGTTTGTCTCCATTAGGAATATTGACTTGTATTGTATAATAGAAAGTAAATGAATCACTGACTCTCTTCCTTGTTTGGGCTTTTTTATTTGCTTCAGAAGTCATAAAACTGAATCCTTGAACACCCTTGACTGGGATTAGAGTTGCGACATCTTTTCTGATCAGACAGAGTCGAAGACTTCTATAAGACGAAAAGCTTCAGCGAGTAAAGCAGCTGTTGGAAACATAGTAAATAAAGTGCTCTCTTCTTTCTCATACTTTGCAGTTGTTGCACTTCAGACAGAATGAAGACGAGAGAAGTGAAGATAATAAACCAGGGTCTGGAGTGCTTTTTACTTATCCATCCATGGTGAAAAGGCAGATATTAAAAGATTGATTTCTAGATTTTATGAATCGATATCAGATCAACTCCAACAAAGTTGGATTTTAATTAGAGAATTGAGTATTTTAACCCAGTCCTAGTCTTTGTTGTGGTCTGGTTGATGTTTTAAGTGTACTTTCCATAGTTTGGGGTTGAAAGGGTTACACAGGTAGTAAAGTTGTACAGTGCAAACACTGCTCTGGAACAGTATGTCCTGCAGCAGTGATCAGAGCCAGAGACACTTCCTTTTTCATACATGATTGAAAGAGCAGCCTTCACGTATGACACATGTACTGCAACCTTTTAGTTTGGAGAGCTTCACTGCAAACATAAACACAGTTATTTAAAGGTGTTAGAGGAGGAAGTAGATGTCTTGATGCAACTGATATCCCCCCTCTTATGAACACTGAGTTCTTGCAGGAGTGTGTCTGCTCAGTCATCGGTCAGTTTTTCCTTTCAGTACAGTGGTATACAGTCAGTAGATGTTTGGGCAAAGAAATGCTGTGGTGAAAACATACCTAGTGTTTAAACCATTTTTTATTTACCATCGTTTAAAAGTGTAAAGTGTAAGTGCACACTCATTAGAAGGTGTGAAAGTAGAACAGTCAAACAGGTCTTTGACTTTAATGTCAGCTTAAACAAGCAACATTTCAAACTACAGACCCACAATCCCATGTTAAACATAATTTTCATACTTTTACCCTAAACACATTTAAAGGTGTGTCTCTGTGTTTGTTTGTGTGTAGCCATATGTCACCTGCTTATTCCCTTACAGCCTTGTATGGCCATAAACAACGGTGCCAAAGCGTCATGGAAAATCTTTCTTTTTTTTTTTTTTTTGGATGAAGAGGAGGAGGAAGGGGACAAATGGTAGTGGTTCTAGTTTGGGATAGAAAGTGGGAAAAGACAGAGTGTAGACTGGAGTATGCATGTCAGTGGAATGAGTGGTCAGAAAAGAAAAACATGGCTGATAAGGTGAAGGACAAACCAACAGTAAAAATGTCAACTATCATGATGGTGTTCTCTCTCAGCGAAGACAGCTGGGGACACCATCTTGATTGATTTGTTGACATTCTTTTCCTGGGAAGCTGACATTGTGAATTAGCAGGTTGTGCTTTATTGGCAGACAGGAGACAGTTGTTGGGGCTACAGTTTGCATTTCTGGCCTCATTCCTGTAGATAAATAATCAGTCTTCAAATATGTTTTATTCATAAAGAATGTATATGGCCACAAGTATGTGTCTCCTGTACTGTTGGTCTGTTGCTGTTTTTCATGATTTGAGCAGGCAAGGCCCTTTAGGTAGCCTGACAAGCCAGACCCACATCAAGATGTTGGGTCTGGGAACTCACCATTGACAGAGCTCAAGCCGACGGAGGGGCGGGATAAACGGTTGTCTTTCAAATTCCCTCTGCACGCAATTGAGAATTAGGACATACGTCACGATTTGGGAGGTGTCTGAGTCTGTCCACCATTTTGGGATCCTACGCTATCGGTTGCCAGGGGCAACAGTGTCAGAGCGACACAGACCCGGAGCAGGAAAGACGGCTCAAGGAATTATCATCAAGGCGTTTTGTTCTGTTAGTACATCCATGGCTTAAACAGAAAAATTACGAGAAAATGAATTACAGGGACAAACACATTAGGAACAACAATCTCTGAAACTGGTCCAGTATATTATCACTTAGCTAGCGTCCACTACAAGTTCTGTTGTTGCCGCTGACAGACTCAGATTATTATTTTAAGTGTGTGACAACATTATGGAAAGGATCCCTACAGAGATAGACCTTTTAGTTAAAGAGTAAGATCCTTTTAGCTTAACATGAAACAGCCTTGAAATCACCATCACTAAAATCCACCAGACTCCATGTAAATAATCAGGACTTTTATCATCGTAAAACACACTTCATTCAAAGTGGACAGAAACTAAATAAAACGAATAAAAAATCAAAAGCCGTCTTGGTTCATATTTCCACTGTTCCAACAATCACCACTCTGGTTTGGTTAAAATAAACCCTTAATTCACCCATTTACATGTGGAAATATGCTGGCTCTACACGCTAAAAGTCCTGATTATTTACATGGAGTCTGGTGGAAATATGCTGGCTCTACACGCTAAAAGTCCTGATTATTTACATGGAGTCTGGTGATGGTGATTTCGGGGGGTGTTTCATGTTAAATTAAATGGATCTTAGTCTTTAACTAAAAGGTCTATCTCTGTAGGGATCCTTTCCAGTCAGTGTGGTGTCTCTATGCTGGACCAGAGAAAGGTCCTTTCTTCTATTTGCAGCCACCCAAGAAATCCGACGTCTCCTTGTCACATCGGAGACATGCTCTCATTCATGCTTTTTCCATGTAGGGAAACGAAAAAACGTTAACACATAGTTCCTACGGTTTCCACGACAATCGTGGGAGACACTGGAGCATTTTTTTTTACAAAGCAGTTTTCCAGGCATTTAAAAATAGTGAGGAATTGCAACAACCTCCTCTGCTACTAACACAAACAATGAACGGTTCTGGCGGGTATCCTCCCAAAATGGCGGAAGAGGGATATCTGGGGGCGGGGCGCTGTGTAGTGACGACATCTCCTCATTCTCATATTGAGAAGCGCTACAACCAGGCAGAGCAACGAAGAAGGTAGCAGAGCTAGTTGATAGATTAAACTTTTGACGTATCCCGTCGGCAAAACTCTGAACACAGCTTCCTTTTTTAAGAATGATTTCAGTGCCGTTCTTTCTTCTTTTCTCAAAGAAAAGCTTAACTCCAAGTCTTCCAGAAGACCGCTGTTCTCAGCAGCAGCAGCCATAAGCCCGCCTACCGACTCTATACACGATGTGATTGGCCTGACCTGTTTGGTTTTTCCAGCTCGCAAGCCAACGGAGCGTGCCTAGACCCCCCCTGGCTGCAAAATTAAATTGGCTGCCGCTAGCAAGTGTATCTCGCTGCAGCCTGCGGGAAGGCGGGCTTGACATCAAGCCCCGCCCACATCCAAGTCAGCCATTTTTCTTTGCCTACGTCACTCCCCATACGCTCCAACGGACCAAGACAGACTGGTAGCATTTTTTACTATGAAGGAAATTATTTGGATAAATGCCATGTTTTAATTTTGAATCTTTTAATTTTATTTGAAAATTTGATATCTATAAATGTAAATGATCTGAAAGAAAACCGAATATTCACCAATTTAAAAATGACATGAAATTATATTTTGAAACTTACTGACAAATAAGAAAGCCATTCGGACTCTGAACATTTACAATGCCTTACAACCTCTTTAATGTAAATTTCAAGTATGTGCATCATTTCGTGTATGTATATGCATTTAATGTTTTCAATGTGTTTATGGATCTGTACTTGAATAATAAAGTTTTTTGAAGACAAAAAAAGACAGCCTGGTAGCGAAGCTGATGTAGCCTCTTGATTCACATTAGATAGAAACTGATGATGTAGGCTAAACACACACGACATTTCATGCAACAGTGAAGTTTTCATGTAGTTAATACTGATTTCCGATTTTGAAATGATATCCAAATTTGAAAAATGGGTCATTTTAAACCTTGTTAATATTGATGACAATGTGTTCAAACGGAAAACGAGCCATATTTCATTTAATTTAGCCCTCAAAAGTAGAATGGTGTGTTTCGTTATGGACTTTCATATTAACAGCAATAATTCAGTCATTACAACCAAATGTACAAAGGGACAATTTGGCTTTAACAATTAACCAGAAGCATACAGGTGAAACTCGAAAAATTAAAATATTGTGCAAAAGTTCATTTATTTCAGTAATTCAACTTAAAAGGTAAAACTAACTATATAGACTTATTACATGCAAAGCGAGATATTTCAAGCGTGTATTTGTTATAATTTTGATGACTATGGCTTACAGTTCCCTCAGAAAATTAGAATATTGTGAAAAGGTCCAATATTGTAGGCTCAAAGTGTCCCACTCTAATCAGCTAATTAATCCAAAACACCTGCAAAGGGTTCCTGAGCCTTTAAATGGTCTCTCCAGACTGAGAGACCATTTCAGTAGAATTCACAATCAGGCGAGATGCTCCTTGGATATACCTGCACAGTAAGACACCTAATCTAAGTCTTTCAAAAGGTCGAACACACATACAGATGTCTAGAGACAGTAAAATCGCTACATGATTACCGTTATATCCGAGGGTTGAAGTTGCTTTTTAACGGGGCAGTGCAAGTTGCTGCTGTGGTTTAGCTGAAGCTAACGCAGCCTGAGCTTTCACGTTACAATATAAAAAGGTGTTGACCGTTGACTTAGCTAGCACGCAAACAGTTCATTTACATTTCTACGAGCATGTTAGCAAACTACACCAAGAGATAAATACCGAGGAATATTGATAGAAAGCAGGGGGAACTAGTACTTCCATACTTTTTAGCATTGGCTAATTAGCAACCTGCCTGCCATTAGATGTTAGCTTCCGAGCTAGTTAGCGGCTAGCCCCAGAAGCTCATGAAAACAGGGCTTTCATCGGAGCAGTCTTACTTTATTTCCGAACCACTCTTTTCGTTTCAAAATCGGAAATCAAATGATCGAAAAAGTACACGGGCCCAATTACAGTTCATTGTTGTTACATGAAATGTCGTTTGTGTTTAGCCTACATCAGTTTCTGTCACCTAATATGAAACAAGAGGCTATATCAGCTACCGTCTTGGTCCGTTTGAGTGTATGGGGAGTGACGTAGAGAAAAAGAAATGCCTGACTTGCTCCTCGCCGCTAGGGTGCGTCTAGATTTCTAGGCTACCCTTTAGGTCTAATTAGGGTAAATCTTAATGCTACAGTAAACAGTGATATTTCAGACAATTTTGCGCTTTCAACTTTGTGGCAGCAGATTAATAGCCGTTCCTTTTGAGTTTTGAGTCTACAATGGTGAGTGAGGGCACTAAACCCAGTGTACACAGTGTCCAGAGCATGTCAACTTTGAGGCGAGAAAGCGAGATTATGTTGCTATACAATGGATTGTACAAATGCTATATTGGAGTACAGTAATAAACTGCATTGTGGGATGTGCAAACCATTAACTTGACAAAAAGTAGATGAGACATGGGGAAAGTCAGGAGAAAGTTTGTACCTGCCAAAATGAAATAACAGGACTGAAGGTGGATTTTGTGGTTAAAGACCCTGCATCTGTAGGGGATAAAACTCACACAAAGCCACACTGTTTTCAAGTTTAGTCATTTTATTGTAAAAGTAGATCCATACATAGTGTTTAGTACAGTACTTCTGAAAGCACAGATCCCAGTCTGCTAACAGTGATTAGACATGCAAGGAGATTTTGACTTTGGTAACTGTCCCATGCAGGTTATAATCCCTTTTCACCAGCTGTTCATCAAACTGTCAATATATTATCAAAGTAAATAAAAACACCACTTTACATACAATTAGTATAAATATTTTAGTATAGAATATTTTATTTTTAGATTTTAGCCCTAATCTCATTAAGACTTGCGTGATGTGCCAGCGTTCTACATTAAATAATGTGAATATCTCTGTATTCATATCAGTTATTTGATATCTGGGAATGTAAACGAACCAAAAAGAATAATAAATATGTATATTTAATTTAAAATCTATTACTTTAAAAATTACAATCAATACTGTTTCACTGAAACAGTCAGCTAAATACAGTAACACATCACAGCAGGGCATTTGTCAGAAAATGTCTAATTATTTATCTGTACACTTGTAAACGTTACTGACAGAGGAGTGTAGAGAGAAAATGGACTAGTTTCCAGGATTTTTTAAGACTAGACTTAAAGTAACAGTTAGTGGAAACAAAGCAAAGAAACTTATTTTTTCATATAGTAAGTGGAAAACCCATACGGGAGGGGGTTATAATTGACGTTCTAACAAGCGTGCTGTCTGGCGGAGATGGAGCCTGGCAGCGGCATCAGTCACATGTTCAGAAGGCGTTGTTGTTGATTAGGTCCAGCCGGGCCACCATGGTGGACACCAGCTTCTCCAGCTGCTCGGCCCTCAGCCTGCCCGTCTCCAGCACTTCTTCGTGGTTGGCCTTCTCCTGGCTGTCGTAGTCCATCACCGAGCGGTTGCTGATTAATGACAGGGCGAAGACACGCATCCCGGCGTGGCGGGCGACGATAACCTCGTGCACAGTGCTCATCCCTGCAGCAAACACAAAGAGGAGGTGAGAAGTTACGCTGCAAATATTCAAACACTAGTCAGTGTCCCCGTTAGTTATGCCTACTAGAGCTGAAGATCTTTGCCAGAACCCGACGGGACCCATATGGGTTCCGTTGGGTTTGGTCTTAATTTCT
>CM042324.1:37399161-37401661 GCA_023566125.1 Zingel zingel
TTATCAACAAAACTTAGGTTCCAGGGGGAAAGCTGGTTAATGGAATACTTATACATCGTGGTATTGGTACTTTGAAGGACTGAGTTTAAAATAAAATAGTTTTTCCAATTGAAATCGATTTTCATTTGTCTGCATCATATGAAACTAGATACCTAAGGAATCCATTGGTACCGACTATGCCATGCTGGCTTGTGGGAAGGGGGTTAAATAATGCTAAGACAACACAACAACTGGCATGGCCATTTAAAAAGAGGTCCCTTGACCTCTAACCTTAAGATATCTGAATGAAATGTCACTCACTACTCACTGACTGTAGAGCAGTGGTGGAATGTAACAGACTCAAGTACTAAAGTACAAATCTGACTACTTGTACTTTACTTGAGTCTATTCTTTTCATGTCACTTTCTACTTTTTACTCCACTACATTAATCTGACAGCTTTAGTTACTTTACAACTTAAGATTTTGGCACACAAAACACCTATAGTTTATAAAATACAATGTTTTATTACAAATTAAACTACCCAACAATAGTAGGCCTACAAGTTCAGCTAAAATGATTAGACCATTAAACACGTAATTGATTGGCAGAACGGTTTGGAACGTTTCTAGTTTCTAAAATGTGAGGATTTTTCTGCATTGAGTACTTTTACTTTTAATACTTTAAGTGCATTTTTTTGGTGATACATACTTTCACTAAAGTAACGTTTCTGATGCAGGACTTTTACTTGTAACAAAGTATTTTTTACAGTGTGGTATTGTGTAAATGTCTCCTTCATATCAAAGCTAAATTGGTATTGCAACTGAAATTTCCCTAGTCAGATTTGTTCTTGAATCAATTTGGAAATCAAATCTGGACCTTGTAAATCAGAATTAAATTGATTCAGGAAATCAGTGACAATACCCAACCCTAGTACTTTTACTTAGGTAAAAGATCTGAGTACTTGTTCCACCACTGCTAGCCGTTAACATACGACTGGTAATTTCTACTCACCTTCTGGATGGGGTGGCCCTCATACAGGTGGAACCTGCCCTGCATGCAAACACATGGCTTGCCTTTAAGAGTTCCAAACACCAGCTGGCCAGCATGACCATGCACTGCAACACACACAGACACACAGACACACACAGGGACTTAGTTAGCCACCCATTGCATTTGCTTAGAGCCCACAAACGTATATGTTAACAGTTGTTTTTCCAGACAGCTGCAGGCTGTGCATACCTGTGCTCCGGGGGAAGTTGGGAATATCGCAGTATTTGAAGACCTGAGGGTCCTTGATCATCTCAGCCAGACCACCCAAACCTGAACCGCAGACAATTCCCACAGTGGGCCGCACCTGTGTGTTGGACAGCAGCCAATCAGCTGTGGTCCGACACTCCTCATAGCTTGCACTGAGAGTCAGAAAAGCAAAGATCAGTCACCTATATATAAGCTCTTGTATCAACAGTGTTTATTTTCTGTAACACACTACACGGCCAATAGTATGTAGACACCTGGCCTGCATGCAGTGTTTGAATGAATGCCAGATGTGTTGGGTCTTTCTTTACTATTTAAAACTCCTGAATAATATCATTGACATCATACACACTAGGGCTGGGCAATATATCAATATTATATCCATATCGTGATATGAGACTAGATATTGTCTTAGATTTTGGATATTGTAAAATCGTAATATACTGAGTGTGGTCTTTTTTCTTTGTTTTGAAGGCTGCATTAGAGTAAAGGTTTTCTGTACTTGGCAGACTGTTCTAGCTGTTCTATTATTTGCCTTTACTCATTAAATCGACATTTCTGATTATTTATCAAAAATCTCATTGTGTAAATAATATTTTGTTAAAGCACCAATTGTCAATCCTACAATATCGACATCAAGGTATTTGGTCAAGAACATTGTGATATTTGATTTTCTTCATATCGCCCAGCCCTAATACACACCCAGTGTGACACCGTGTAAACACAGTGACATCCTCATTTTCTCTCTCTCGCTCTCTCTCTCTCTCTCTCGCTCTCTCTGTGCACAGTCATGCTGCTTTCAGTTACAAGGAAATAAACAGGAATATCTGATTCAACAGAAGGCTTTTGGGACATGGGGGCATATTTAACACACACACACACACACACACACACACACACACACACACACACACACACACACACACACACACACACACACACACATTATTGTGCCAACAATGCAATGAAGCACATGTGAGGGCTCTACTGTTGAATCTATCCATCCCTTTGCCATTGGATCTTAATCCAACCTTCATACACGTATTAACAAGTTTAGAAACTCTTTTGTTTGCTAATGCATAGTAAAACAAAAACAAGACAAGTTCAAGACAGATTACCACAAACAACATATTAAGAAATGCTACCATTATTACAATACTTACAGCCAAACAAACATACTTTAAAAGAGAGCTCAGAAGCATGACCCATAAAATAGGTGATACATATTTACACCTTTGGGTTACTTGGTTATCCCATTACAGGTG
>CM042324.1:37406661-37456661 GCA_023566125.1 Zingel zingel
GATGTTGGCTGAGGCGGAGCTAATTTGAACGGCTTCATATACTGTTGGGTAGTATAATCTATATAAGTACAACTTTTTATCCTCTGAATTGCAGTGAAGTAGAAGTATAAAGAGACATGAGATGAAAACAGTAAATTTCACCTACCTCAAAATTATATTCAAGTACAGTAATGAATAAGTGTACTTAGTTACTTTCCACCACTGGCATGTACATATCGGTGGGTCAGTTTTTATCGCTCATGTACACTTGCTGCTGTGTGTGTGTGTGTGTGTGTGTGTGTGTGTGTGTGTGTGTGTGTGTGTGTGTGTGTGTGTGTGTGTGTGTGTGTGTGTGTGTGTGTGTGTGTGTGTGTGTGTGTGTGTGTGTGTGTGTGTGCACCACAGAGCAGCCAGTGTTCTGGTTACAAACGGTTATGTAACTGCTGATTTGCATTCACACAGTTGTTGGGTCTTTATACTGGAGTGCCAGCCAAACCTGCTGCTCTCTCCCTGCAAACTAATTACAAGTGGAAGAGAGTTGCATTGAGTAAAAAAACAACCACCTGAGCATATACAAGTTTTAGTTTCTTTGCAGATCGTGTGTCGTTTTTACGTCACTTTGCTCAGTTTTGCCCTCAGGAAAAAGTTTGTGTTTGTCCTTTAAAGTCTTCAGAAACACCTTGTAAGCAGGGTTTTTATCTGCCAAGTTTAATGTTACTCTTAGTACTCTCTTATTGCCATGATTTCTTTTTCTTTCCTGCACATTGTACTACTCTCTGATGAGTGTCGTAGTAATATACAAAATCATATTTTTCGTCTTAATTGCAGCTCCAGTTACATAATACAAAATCAAATCAAACAGTTTGACATTCTTTCATGCAGTTTCTAAGCTGCAAATTGAACTAGAAGCCATTTTCCTCCCTTGTTTCTGTGTACGTAGGTGTGCATACAGATACAATGCTTATGGAGTAACGGCAATTTAACCTTTTTGTCAGGAAACAAACTGGGCCATCTTTTTGTGTTGCACCATCTGATCGTCTATACAGGCCTATGCATTGATCTTTTCAATTGACTTTAAACAACGTGGCTCTAGAGATGGCACTTTTGGTTGGTTGAGGGTCTGTCAGTCCATTACTTCAGATTGAAATATCTGGACTATACTATCAGATGGACTATCTCTGCAACAGGGACCCAGCCTTTGCAGATGGAAAAAGATTTTGAACAGCATCCACCGCACCTACAGGTGGCTATGTGTTTCGTAAACATGAAGCCATCCCTTGGGATGTGACATGATGCAGCGAGAGGTGGTACATGCTTTGCTGATTTGGATCATTTAGCTCAGCAAAAAGTTTGTGGCCACTGTTTGTTTTTTTTAAACACAGTGACCACCGTTCACATTCGTCCAGTCATGACAACATCATTCATAATCAGTCTGTTTTGTTCAGTTCAGTAGAAAACTAAGCAAAAACACGTCTGAAACTGAATCATGGGACCGGGACTGTTTCTGTGACTTTCCATAACCTTTATACCAGGAAGTAACATATCACCTATAACGGCCTGCAGTGCCCTGCTACACCATGAACTACTACAACTACTGCTACTATTGCCACTGTTCATCACACCCCCAACCGGCACCATCAGACACCGCCTACCAAGAGCCTGGGTCTGTCCCAGGTTTCTCCCTCAAAGGAAGTTCTTCCTCGCCACTAAATGCTTGCTCTTGGGGGAATTACTGGAATTGTTGGGTCTTTGTAAATTATAGAGTGTGGTCTAGACCTACTCTATCTGTAAAGTGTCTTCAGATAACTCTTGTTATGATTTGATACTATGAATAAAATTGAATTGAATTAAATCACAGGTGAGCTGTGGTGCTGTGTTTCACCGTTGGGGGGGCGCTCCAATGCAAAGAGCTGCGGATTCAGTCAGTGACGCTGATGATTCAGTTCAGCCTGAGGATTGGATCTGAAACATTCATTCATTTATATACTGGGCCCTCTAGAGGCAGCACCAGCCTCTTGGACTCATGTTTTTAAAAATTACAACAAATATCGGAAATCCATCTTGTGAGCTTAGCTCGTTTTATTACATTAGCATTTGAATTGGTTCTTGCTCTGTGCAGAATTGCAAAAACAAGACAGTTGACAAGAAACACCTAAAAATAGCCAATTACATGCAAATATATGTTATGTTAAAAAATATTAAACTACAAATTATACACACAAAAAAAAAACAGAGTTAGAGTTTACTCATGTAAACTTGCATTTGTTTTTGGACAGGAAAATACAGATGGAATGATTTATCTTTACAAATCTTCACACACATTTGCACAGTCTTGTTTTGAGTAGTCATTTATTTTGTGAAGTTATTTGTTGTTATAACTACAATTCTGACCCCATACCTGTGCTTCTCCTTTCAGGTGAGCAGACTGAAAAAGACTGAAGGTGTGTTCCCAAGAGAGAGAAGAACAGCCATCCTGAGAATATTTGAGAAGTTTCAGTAAGCACGCATGCACGCACACACGCACGCATGCACACACATTGCCTTGCACATAAGAAGGAAAAGGATTAGGGCCACATGTGAGAAATGTATTTGATTTCTGAGTTTAAAGTCAGAATTGTGGAAAAAAAGACAGAATTCTTTAGTTTAAACTCTTAAACATATTTCACATGTGGCCCTGATCCTCTTTCCTAACACACATATTAAGTCCTCATGCAAACAAAATTTGTTATCTGTTGCCCCCTGCTGGCTAAACTTGCAAAAAGCGCATCAGAAAGTGTGTCTATTGCATATTTTCTATGCATTTAATCAATAAGAGCCAGGGGGTCAGTGGAGATGGGGAAGCCACATTTCCATTGGTTATCAGAGCCTTGAGCAACATCTGCATGCACACTTATGTTTGTATTCACATTTTTTATTAACATGTAATGTCATTTTTTTCTGTCTATATGGTTCATACAGAATATCCATATTTATTCTGTTTTTCTTATTATATATTCTGCTAATACACTGCATATATCTACATTATTCTTACTTCTAGTATAATGTTACTGCTACTACATTGCACATATCTGTACATGTTGTCAATACATTGTTCATATTACATAGCCATATTTATTCTGCTCTTATAACACTGTAATATATTTCTTGTCCTGCCTAGTATGCACCACCTGTCTATACTTTGTATATCACATTGCACTTTTCTGCTTTGTTGCACTTCTGGTTAGACGCAAACTGCATTTCGTTGTCTTTGTACTTGTACTCTGCACAATGACAATAAAGTTGAATCTAATCTAATCTAATTTTGCAGCCATGGTCTTACATATTCACTTTTGGAATAGCTCCAGATTTGGGCATATTCTATTGTTTTTACAAATGATTTTGTATTATCTACTTCATGTTTAATGTGATGAATGAAAGTCCTTACATATTGGATGGTAAACAGAATGAATGAATGAAAGAAACAAAGGTGCATTCTGGAACAAATGCCGACTTCATGACTCATGTGATTAATAGAAAACTGAAGCGGGTCTCTGAACTCTCTCTGACCCCCATGTCAGTGTGTTCACCTCAGCTGGGACACAGTGGCCGGTACAAGGAGGAAGTGAACCAGCGAGCAAAACAGCAAATAAATATGCAAGAGAGGGAGTAAAGAGCTAGAGAAAAGGATGGAGAGAGAGAGAGGGAGAAAAGGGAATTTGTAAGGATGAATGAAATGGAGGTAAGTCCACCAACACCACCAGGGACATGAGCCAGAAGAACTTACCGACCCTGACACACACACACACACACACACACACACACACACACACACACACACACACACACACACACACACACACACACACACACACACACAGGCGTAGATTTTGGGGGGGTGCAGGGGCTATGTCCCCCCCAATATTTAGAAATGGTAGATTTGTCCACCTAAAAAATATGAAAGACATCCCACTCCCCAAAAGAGGTAAAAAATAACCATTCAGGGAACTCAAAACATGCATGGAAAACAAACCACTGTGTGTGTGTGTGTGTGTGTGCTACCTTGGGGGATTAATGAACACATCAAAAGCGTAAAAATTAAAGATGTGATGTCTTGTGATTTTAAATGTCTTTTATGTAGATTTAAACTTAAGAGCTTCTGGCTTTAACAAGGTCTCATTCTCTAATATATTTGTTATTGACTGTTAAAGGGATACTTCACCCATTTAGCATTAAGCTTTGTATCAGTAGAACCACGGTAGTATTTTTGAATGACTGTGCTTCCCTCCCTCATGTCCCCCTGAGAGGGGAGATCTCTGTATTGTGGGTCTGCAAAAAAATCTTCCGATGACGTAAAACGACGATTTTTGCGCCATCAGAAGATTTTTGCCCAGAGGCAAAGGACTACAGCCAGTACTAGGAGCTACTTCCGCATAGCCCATAGGGGGTTGGACTCCGGCATTCTCCGAAATTTCACGAACCAAAACAACTGTCAGCCATCTTGAATCCTCGCGTAGCTTAGTGGCTTCTCAGCATCAAAACTTTAGATACATAGATAGATTTATTCATCCCGAAGGAAATTTTAGAACAACAATTATATGCATTCAAACTACTACCGGGATACATTGGTACAGATCGGAGAATATGCAGGACACTTTATTACAGATGGAATACTCGACACAGCTTCGCCCGCCTGCTATGGAGACCAGCGGTGCTGATCGAAGCCTCTGGCCGGTGAAGGGACATCATCAGCGGGGGACGTTGAACGCTAGTCGGCCACCTGTTCCATCAATCCTGCTTGCAAGTGTCTGCTCATTATTCAACAAACTGGACTACATCCAACTTCAATGAAACTCCCAACACGAGTTCAGAGACTGTTGTGTTTTTGTTGTTGTGGAAACAATTGCTGTATCGGACTATCCAGCTACGGACTATCCAGCTACCAGTCTAGCTACTCTACTAGCTCTGTCACCGGGTAAGACTAGCTAGTGGAGGTGAGCTGTGTTAACACGGACTGCCTGGTACAGAAATGGGGGTGCTTGTATCCAACTAACTGCTAACTCCTGGTGGAGTTTTGGTCGGTATTTAACGGTTACATTCTACATTACACGCAAATTTGTATACTCGGTGATACAGTCTACCAAGCGCTAATGCTAGTAGCTAGCTATGTGTTAGCTGAACTTTACGGGGCATATCATGTGTGTCCATTGGAGGGACAGTCGCAGCTAACGAAACCCCAACTGTTCACAAAAAGTCATTAAATTGAAATTGAACACCATTGTTAGCTTTATAAGACCTTGGGGTATATGTCATGTAAGTGGTGTGACGAAATTCAAACTGTAAATATACGAAAGTTATGCCGAAAATGAAGCTAGCTAACTAGCTGCTATCTGTACACATAGGATTGGAGGGACAGTCGCAGCTAACGAAACCCCTAATGTTCACAAAAAGTCATTACATTGAAATCGAACACCATTGTTAGCTTTATAAGACATTGGGGTATATGTTATGTAAGTGCCGTGACGAAATTCAAACTGTAAATATAAGATTTACGAGTTATGCCGAAAGTGTAGCCTAGCTTGCAGCTCCGGAGCTCCGCAGAGCCCCGAACCCCGGTCACCGAGAAACGGTGACTTTCACTGGGTATGGAGGTTGCCTCTTTCTCGTCAGACTGTGCGGAGCTCCTAGCTAAAGTCCGACACATCTTGCCAAATTTGAAATTAGCCATATATTTTCGTAAAACGGCCCATATTTGAGCTTTATATAGTTGATTTCTTGCTTAAAAAAGTCTCAGAAGTAAATTTAATAATGAAATAGCCCGACAAACAATGTATAACTTTGCAGTGTCTGAAATATGAGACCCGATATGTTTTACAGCCTACCAAGCGCTAATGCTAGTATGTGTTAGCTGAACTTTACGGAGCATATAATGCGTTTCGTATGTCGTTTTTATATATTTGAATTGTGTAACCACTTGAGCCGCGGTGAAACGTTGTTTCGTGTAGCTATATGGATGAAATGACAATAAAACACAGTTGAATTGAGTTGACCGTCTCACTATCTGTCTGTCTGTAAACGGTAGGCGTGGCTTGGGAGTGTACTCAGAGCAGCGAAGCAAGTGCATTCTGGGATTTGGTGTCTTTCATCCACATGAGCCAAAAACACATTTTCTGGCTTTTCTCGGCCTAGAAGGCACCAATTTCAATTTTTTTTCACATTTATACTACATAAGTGACCCAATTTAAAGATATATTCAGCTTTCCAGCGGTGAAATATCCCTTTAAAATGTACATGGTTCCTTAAAAACATCCAGAAACACGTGTGATGTTTTGAATATGCAGAAAGTTTTGACCAATAAAGGAGAATAATAACTTCCTTCACATAAATAAAGACATTTGCACTATATATTGTTGTGAAAAAATTCACCAGAATGCAGGAAATTGAGTGTTTGACGTTCAAATTGTTCTGGGGGACGACCCCCAGCACACCCGGTTGTTCTAAGATTATTTTTTGGACATTTTAGGCCTTTATTTTACAGGACAGCTGAAGACATGAAAGGAGAGAGAGAGAGGGGGAATAACATGCAGCAAAGGGCCGCAGGTCGGAGTCAAACCCGGGCCTGCTGCGTCGAGGAGTGAACCTCTCTATATTGGCGCCCACTCTACCAACTGAGCTATCTGGGCACCCCAGCACCCCTGGTTGTTGATGTCCATCTCAATGTTGAAACAAAACCTACACACACACACACACACACACACACACACACACACACACACACACACACACACACACACACACACAATCTCGGAGGCTAAAGACAGTTACAGGAGAAAGCTGGAGCGTAAACTCCAGCATAACAACATGAGGGGTGTGTGGAGCGGCATGAGAACCACCATTGGGTTCCAGAAGACTGGTGGCATGGGGTTGGAGGGCCGTGTGGACCCGGCCAATGATCTGAACCTATTTTTCAATAGGTTTGATACTGCGGCCCATCCCCCACAAGTCTCTGCTGCTGGCTACCCAACAAAATCTGCCAATTTACGTCCTCCTACTCCTCCTCCTTACTTTGTCTGCACCTCACCACCTCAACTCACACCTTCTTACTCCACCCCTCCCCCCTGCTCTACACCATGTCCTCTACAACCTGAGGACCTCCCCCCACGGTCACCTCTACAGTGTCCTTCACGCCTGACCTGGTGAGAAGACAGCTGACTTGACTAAACTCCGGCAAAGCCGCTGGCCCAGATGGGGTATTTCATTTGGTGCTTAAAGCTTGTGCCCCCCAGCTGTGTGGAGTACTAAGTCTAGTCTTCAGTCTGAGCCTGCACCTCCAGAGGGTCCCCGTGCTGTGGAAGACTTCCTGCCTCGTTCCTGTGCCAAAGACGCCGCGTCCCAGTGGCCCTCAGGACTACAGACCGGTGGCTCGGACGTCCCACATCATGAAGACCTTCGAGAGGCTCGTCTTGGAGCAGCTAAGGCCTATGGTCAGGCCCTTCACTGATCCACTACAGTTCGCCTACCAGCCCAGCCTGGGAGTTGATGACCGCATCATTTACCTGCTGAACAGAGTCTACACTCATCTGGACAAGCCTGCGAGCACTGTGAGAGTCATGTTCTTTGACTTCTCCAGTGCTTTCAACACCATCCGTCCGGCTCTGCTGGGTGAGAAGATGACTGCGATGCAGGTGGAGGCCCCCATCGTGTCCTGGATTGTTGATTACCTGACGGGCAGACCACAGTACGTACGTCTAAAGAACTGTGTGTCTGACAGGGTGGTCAGCAACACTGGGGCTCCACAGGGGACTGTCCTCTCTCCCTTCCTCTTCACCCTCTTCACCTCGGACTTCAACTATTGCACTGAGTCCTGCCACCTTCAGAACTTTTCTGATGACTCAGCAATAGTTGGCTGCATAGAAAAGGGTGATGAGAATGAATACAGGACTGTTGTGGGCAACTTTCTCACTTGGAGTGAGCGGAACCATCTGCAGCTCAATGTGACAAAAACGAAGGAGCTCGTAGTGGATCTGAGGAGGACGAAATCACCAGTGACCCCTGTTTCCATCCAGGGGGTCTCTGTGGATACTGTTGAGGAGTACAAGTACCTGGGGGTGTACTTAAACAACAAGCTGGACTGGACTAGACACGCCAAGGCTGTCTACAAAAAGGGCCAAAGTTGACTCTTTTTCCCGAGGAGGCTGAGGTCCTTTAACATCTGCCGGACGATGCTGAGGATGTTCTATCAGTCTGTTGTGGCCAGTGCTATCTTCTTCGCTGTCACATGCTGGGGCAGTGGGATGAAGGTCGCAGACACCAACAGACTAAACAAACTGATGAGGAGGGCTGGTGATGTCGTGGGGGAGGAGCTGGACACACTGACGACTGTGGCTGAGAGGAGGATGCTGTCCAGGCCTCAGTCCATCTTGGATAACGTCTCCCACCCTCTCTACGACACACTGGCTTCAGCAGAAGACTCCTCTCACCCAGATGCGCCACAGGAAATCTTTCCTGCCTGTGGTCATTAAACTTTACAACGCCTTCCTCAGAGAGTCACACACCCCCTCTCTGTAATCATCTCATCTCAAATATAGACAACCACCTCTCTTTTTTATTGCACTATAATCATCTCAACATAGACAATCATCTCTCTTTTTATTGCACTATTTGCACATTAACATTGTACATTTCATATTTTATTTATTATTACTGTATTTTTGTTTTTATTATATATGTAAATAGTCTGGATAATATATGTTTGTATATGTTGTTTGTATACCTGGAGTGGTAACAAAAATAATTTCCCCCTGGGATTATTAAAGTATTTCTAATTCTGATTCTGATTCTGATACACAGACACACACAGTGCGTTTCACTATCTTTGTGGGGACCCCTCATTGACATAATGCATTCCCTAGCCCGTTACCCTAACCTTAACCATCACAACTAAATGCCTAACCTTAACCCTTACCCTCACCCTAACCATAACCTAATTCTAACCCTAATCCTAAAACCAAGTCTTAACCCTCAAACAGCCCTTTAAAGTTATGGGGTCCAGCATTTTGGCCCCACAAAGCTGTCAGGACCACACAAGTATACTGTATTCCCGGTTTTTGGACCCCACAAATATAGTTAAACAAGAACACACACACACACACACACACACACACACACACACACACACACACACACACACACACACACACACACACACACACACACACACACACACAGGTTTGTGACACTATCTTTGCGGGGACCCACAAGCAGAGAATTAGAATCAGAATCAGAAAGGGCTTTATTGCCAAGTACGTTGCACATCCAAGGAATTTGTCATGGTGCTGTTGGTGCATGTCACACATTCAAATATAAGAAGGATAAAAAAGAATATAAACAATATAAATATAAGCATATACACACAAAGTATTAATAACGATAAAATAAGTAAATACATAGTAAAATAAGTTAAATAGTAGTAGTAAAAAGGAATGCTACAGCAGAGTAGGTACAGTGGCATGAGGAGCCCGAGGTGGGGTGTGGAGAGAGTCGGGGGGGGGGGGGGGGGTCCGGGC
Organism: Zingel zingel; assembly: GCA_023566125.1. Lineage (NCBI taxonomy): Eukaryota > Metazoa > Chordata > Actinopteri > Perciformes > Percidae > Zingel > Zingel zingel. Next base: position 37,416,183 of record CM042324.1, read on the forward strand.
CTTGTTGATAAGACTAGTGGCGGAGGGGAAAAAACTGTTCATATGGCGTGTGGTTTTGGTCCTGATGGACCTCAGCCTCCTGCCAGAGGGGAGTGGCTCAAAGAGTTTGTGTCCGGGGTGGGAGGGATCGGCCACAATCTTTCCAGCACGCTTCAGAGTCCTGGTGGCATAAAGGTCCTGGAGCGGCGGCAGATTGCAGCCAATCACCTTCTCTGCTGACTGAATGACACGCTGCAGTCTGCCCTTATCCTTGGCTGTGCTAGCAGCGTACCAGATGGTGATGGAGGATGTGAGGATCGACTCAATGATGGCTGTGTAGAAGTGCACCATCATTGTCTTTGGCAGGTTGAATTTCTTCAGCTGCCGCAGGAAGTACATCCTCTGTTGTGCTTTCTTGACGAGGGAGCTGATGTTCAGCTCCCACTTGAGGTCTTGGGAGATGATAGTTCCCAGGAAGCGGAAAGACTCCAGTGTCAATTGTGGAACCACAGAGGGTGATGGGGGCAGGTGGGGCTGGGTTCTTCCTGAAGTCCACAACCATCTCCACTGTCTTTAGAGCGTTGAGCTCTAGGTTGTTTTGCTTGCACCAGGTCACCAGGTGGTCAGCCTCCGACCTGTAGGCGGACTCATCACCATCAGAGATGAGTCCGATGAGGGAGGTGTCGTCCGCAAACTTCAGAAGCTTGACGGACTGGTGACTGGAGGTGCAGCTGTTAGTGTACAGGGAGAAGAGCAGAGGAGAAAGAACGCAGCCCTGGGGGGATCCTGTGCTGATGGACTGAGTTGGAGACGTGTTTCCCCAGCTTCACATGCTGCTTCCTGTCAGACAGGAAGTCAGTGATCCACCTGCAGGTGGAGTCAGGCACACCAAGCTGGGAGAGCTTCTCCTGAAGCAGAGCCGGGATGATGGTGTTAGAGTAGAAGCCATCAGGCAAGTGCTATTCAAATAAACGTCTGGTGTAGTTACAAACTGTCCAATGCCTAGTTATATGAGTAAAGAACCTATTTGTACTACTGTAGAAGTTTAGTACCATTCTGGGCATTATTAGAGGGGTAATTTACGAGATACACCTTTGGTTCCATTAGCGCCTGCACTAATATAAGCCATTTGGCTGATAGCGCTAACTCGACCAATGTTAGACCAAGGGAAAAAAGCTTCTGGGGGGTGTTTGGCTGAAGGTCATGGTGCAAAGGACCCTAGGGTGAAATTACTCCGAACCATCCCTTTAACTTACTGCAGGCCTAGCAAGAAAATGATCACATGACCACTCTAAAGATGCAGCATACTGATTACTTTTAATACTATGTGTGCCCAAATCAATGTTTTTACTCTGTTACACCTGCTGTGTAGTTATTTATCAGAAAATATCTTCTCTGTCTGCTGTCATGGGGAATTACAGCCAATGACCTACAGTAAAGGGAACACATGGTTCTCCTCTATTAACGGCGGATTTGGTCTAGCTTCCTCATAAAATCACTTGTATACCTGGCTGTAAGTATACCTGTCATTTACAAGAAACTGCTGCAGGGACATATCAACAGCCGTAGCTTAGTCCACATGAATACATGACAATCATTACTTTATTTGTGAGGCACTTTTCCTCACATACTGTAGTTACAAAGTGCTTCAACAAAGGATATGAGAAACAGTAATACAATTTTACAGTAAAACATAAACCCACATCATTTAGATTGAAATAAAAATGTAATAATGTTCCAGCATGTATCAAATCATACAAGTCAATTACAAGCAGGTTTAAAAGGTTTGTTTTTACCTATTGTTTAAAAGGAAATACATAAGTAGTGGGCGGACTATGAGCGGAATATCACTTTACAGTGTAGTTGCCATGACAGAAAATGCACCCTTGGTTGCAATTTGTTTTTTTTCTGCCGGCCTAAGTGTGCACCACCATTGTGCGTATGGGCTAAGTATATGTTGTCTAAACTCAGTGAATTAACCAAGGTTCTGTTGCCACTTCTTAGTTCTTTTTCCAAAAAAAAAAATCATAATTGACACAAAATAAAAATAGAAAAACAAAAGGGACAAATTCTGACAATTAATAAAAAGACAGATGAGTCCTGCTGCCAATACTGAGTTCTTAACCCTCCGAGTTCTAAGGGCATTTTCACATATCAACATGTTCATAGCAAACTCAGCTTTCCGTATAGTGAAGCCCAAATTTTTTATAGAGTAGTGTGTAGAAAGATAATCTTGCGCCAAAGCTGAAATGTTGATGTTGTCTTTCTGAAAGTCCTCAAATCTCTTTTGAAAATGATGTGTTGTTGAAATTGTTTTGGTGCTTGAAATGAGTTTACCAAAGTCTTACTAAAATTGTAAATATCTTCGCTTTTTGAGTAGGAGTTTTGTCAAATATCGTTTGGACGCGGGTTTATGTGGGGTGTGGATGTGGGTGTTTAACCAGGCAGGTTAAAAAAATAGAATAGTCACAATCAAAGCAGCAGTGGCTGAAATATCCTGACTTTTAATACCAAAATGTAGATCCTACACTTCCCATAATGCAACTTTTCAACTTTTTTGGGCATCACATACCTCCACCATAATGTTCCAAGACCTTATACACTCTAAACCTTAAACATTTGAAGTGCCTAACCAGAACACAATGTTAATTACAGATTTATAACTAGAAAGATAACTTTACACACAGTGCTGAGCTGCATCTCAGACTGATCTTCCAGCTGTCAGATGATTTATCTGTGGCATATACTGTTGACCTGCTATCTCCCCTTAAAGACCCCCTGACCCCCTGCCCCCCCCTAAAAAAGATAAAAATGGGTCAGTGGTGGGTCTCTTAGGATTTATATATTTGGTACCAGTAAAATCGCCACCCCCATTTGAAGTGGTAACTGCCACTGATGAGGCAGGGCCCTGAGACAAGAGTTCAAGTCCTCCAATTACACAGCCACTCTACTGAGGTGCTCTTGAGCCGGAAACAGAATCCTTTCCAGCTCCAAGGATGCTGCTCTGTTATGTTATACACTAGCCTCCATCTTTGTTTAACATCCTTCAAGTAGCTGTCAACAACACAAAAATACCACAAAATACATTTAAAACGAGGCCTTTTCTGAACTTTGCATCAGACTCTTCAGCACATTTGACCAATGGTCCTCATCAACTTCCTCTCCCTCTTTCAGTTAAATAATGCTTTGTCACCCTCTCCTGAGGCAGGAGAAGGGGCCGTATTCACCTCACGGACGGCCCTCTTTATGTGTTTGAGCTTAACAGGACGCTCCGTACAGACACACTTGGACACAGCAAACGGCGGGCACACTAGTTATGAATAGGGGGCTCTGTGGTGCCCCCTAAAAGAGTGTGAGTATTTGTGTGTGTGTTTCTGCGTATGTGTGTGTGTGTGTGTGTGTGTGTGCGTGCACACTGCAGAGGGTGGTCTGTTGGGGCTGTTTGTTGGCGTGTGCACGTGTGCCAGAGTGCATTTCTGGAGAGCGTACATGTGAGGTCCTAAATATGTGCATCTGCGTTTGCCGTGTGCTTGTGCGTGTGCGTATGTGTGTGTGTGTGTGTGTGTGTGTGTGTGTGTGTGTGTGTGTGTTTCTGTGCACTTATTTGGACATTGAGTTGGGAGGCGAGGGATGGATGCAACAACAAATGCAACAAAACCTGAAAAAAAGTTGTATTTTGAACCTTATTCAGTTCTTTTTTCAAGACCACATAATCAGAATCAGAAAGGAATTGATTGCCACAGTAGTTACCCTATGTGGAATTTGCCTTGGTGATTGGTGCATACATACACAAACAAACAAACAAACATATTAAACATGAATAATAATAAACAATAAATACAGAAACACAAATAAATACATACATAATAGCTGTTTAAGTAGTTTAAGCACTGCATTAGTTGTCCCTTATGCCATTCTGATTCCAAATTGAGACTCGGGGGGAGTGGCAATCAATTATTACAGCAATTACACAGACGTGAGTAGAACGCAACATGAATTCCGGCGTGAGGGAGAGAGAGACAGAGGGAAAGAGTAAAAGTGAGAGAGAGATGCCCCTTATAAAGTCAAGTCCTGTCTGGTAGAATTTGCGAGCAGTGAGACTGGGCTTTGGGTCAGAAACAGGAGCTCCATGAGCCAATGACTGTCTCCATAACTCTCCTCAATGGTTTGTCAGTGTTGTGGGACGCAGGCTGCTGAAGTTACTCTTCCTGCAGAGTTACAGTTGTCCCAGTGATGTGAGCCGGCGTATGACAACAAAGCAGACATGTGGACGGAAGGCTGAGGCTCGGGGCTCCCCCACTCCTCTCTGCACCGCTCAGTTAGATTGCAGTCTCAGCTGTAAAGGTAAGCAAACACATTTCTCAGCAATACACTGCAATGAGAATATCTGAGAAATACACAAAGAATTTTGCATGGCCACAAAATATATTTGTTTCTTAAATTTGGAAATGAAAAAATATTTCTCATAGGCTATGCTGAAGGTAAGTTTTTTTCCCCCTTACCTATACCTGGATAATGACATATCCAGAAAGGAAATGCACGTATTGCTCCATCATTGTTATTTTTCACTGGTAAAAAAAAATAGTAAAAAGTTATTTAAAACAATTTATAGCAAATTAGGTAATTTTAACATGTTATACAAGTTTGAAATGAATGTGAAATCATAAACTCACAGAAGCCACATTGTTCTTACATTAATCAACCAACTCTAAACTTTGGAGGGATACTGTTCATTTCTCTAGGAAAATCTGTAATAAGCTAACTACATGACAGTAAGAAGCATCACAATGATGGATGACTTGCTCACAGTTGAAAGCTTTATTCACAGCTGCATTATGAACTGTCCTCTAAATAACCCGCTGATGTTATTTTGTGCAGAGACATCTGTGGAGTTTAGTGCAAAATTTCACCAGATGCACATCAGAGGTGAATGAAGCTGAGTTTATGGGAAACTGAAATCTCTTCTCAGCGTTCACATGCTATCAGTGAATTGGATCTTAGAGCATCAGATATGACATATACTGTCAGTTTCTTGCATCCCTTTATTGTATAAAAGAACACAGACAGTATCTATTCTCTAAATGCACCAAAGAAGATAGAATAAAGCTTTAAAAGTTATTGACAAAAAAAGTTCACAATGTTCACAATGTGAACCAAACCAAAGCAGTGCTCATTAAACATTTATTTAGAACTTCATTTAGCGCTCTCTTTGGGCGGTTCGCTGCAGTGTAGTAAGTTAAAAAGTGGGAAATTATGACCAGAGATAAGAAAAGATGAGATAAAATGAGATAAACTGACCCCACAATGGGAAAATTCTCTTGTTACAGCAGCTCAAATGCAACTCAACAAACAAATAAACACAAAATTATAGGAGCACAATAGAAATAACTCATATGGCTTTATTGTGTTTTTATTCCCAATGATTGAATGCAGAGTTTGTGTGTTTCAGTGATCAAATTAAATCAATCAATCAAAAAGTAATTTATGTTTTCTAAGAAACCATTTACTCTCTCAACCCATATTAGTTTCCTATTTTAAACACACCTCCAATGCATCCCCGTCAATATCAGAGTGGAGTGTTAAGTATCTGTCTGCCAATCTGATAACACGAGGAACAATTATAAAAGAAATCTGATATATGAACTGCAGAAAAAATAGAGGGAAATAAGGAGTGACAGTGATTGGGAAGTTGTTTTTTTTTTAAATTCTCTTATATCAAATCACATCTTCTGGCGCCTTGTGCGTGGATAAAGGGAAATGATTTAAAGTAAAAGAAGAAAAGACGAGAAATGGAAAAGAAGGTAAGCGCGAAACAAACTGATGGGGGAGAGAAAGAAATAGCGTGTGTGCGAGGGGGAGAAGGAGAGAAGAAGGGGGTTTACTCCTCACTCCAGAATACTAACGAGGGCCTTTTGTCACAGATCTCTTTCTCTCTCCCTTCCTCTCTCCCTTCCTCTCTTCTGTTCTATCGTTTTTCCTTTCACTCATCTCTTTCTTTCTCTCTCTCTTACTCTCTCTCTCTCTCACACACACACATACACACACACACACACACACACACACACACACACACACACACACACACACACACACACACACAATTGTACTCTCTTTTTCAAATAATTGCACACAAACACACATACATGCATTCAAAATCACACATGTACGCCTACAGTCACTCACACGTACACAGAAATACGCATGTAATTGCAATCCCACTCTCACATAACCACACACACACACACACACACACGGATGGGCACAGAGTCGTTTTTGTCAATGGTGTCTTTTGTTTCTTTTATCTCAGCTCCTAACAAAGCATTCCTGTGTATACAGAGGAGTGAGAGAAGGAAGGAGAAAGAAAGAGGAAAGAGAGAGAGAGAGAGAGAAAGAAGGAGATCAGGAAAAACATTCAGCGCCCCTTTTGTCCGGCAAAAGAAAAAGTTTTGATTCAGTTTTTGGATTCAGTCACTGAGGCACGGCAGTACAGTAAAGTTGTTGCGTTGCCATGGAGATGGAATACATCCTACTGGAGAGGTTGGTGAAAAATATTTCCCTCTTTTCCCTCTCACTCACTCCCATCCGCTCTATTAGTTATCTGATATACAGTATGGCTGTAGTGGAATTTGTGTTGTGTAAGTGAGGAGAAGATTGGGAGAGAGGGCCATGCAGAGTTGAAAGACTGAAGTTTTCAATGGTGTCATTGTAATTATGAAGCTTTTGAGGGGCTCACCCTTGCATAATCACAAAAGTGTGATGTAAATTGTTAAACTGATTGCTTGTGTAATCTGTGATCAGCATAACATAAAAGCTATTCTGATTTACATTATATGGCCATATGTATATTGACACCCTTTGGTCCCGGGCTGTTTTTCTGCATTTGGGCTATAAAGCGAGGAAAGTCTGAATAATGTTTTTTTGTTTGTGTGGAAGAACTTGACTGGCCTGCACAGAGCGCTGACCTCAACCCCATCAACACCTCTGGGATGAGCTGAAACGTTGACTGCAAGCCAAGCCTAAATGGTGGAAAGTCATTTTAATTTAAGATAAGATGAGATAAGAAAGATAAGAAACATTTTATTGTCTGTCAGAAAATATACAATACACAATCTCCACTTTTGAGCAAAATTTTAATTTTGAACATCAAACACTGCATTTTCTGCATTGTGGTGATTTCCTTTTTTTTCTTTTTTTGGGGGGTGGGGGGGGTCCCCCTGTAAATTACATCGATGTGACCCAATGATTATCTGGCTAAACGGGATCCAATCACCAATCCAGGCTCCAACATTTTTTGGAAACCAGAAGAGACAATTGTTTTGTCAGGGTGTCCACATACTACATACATTTTTGGGGCTTTTTTTCTTTATTAGATAGTTTAGACAGCTAGGAAAGTAGAGAGACAGAGGGGGGGAGGGGATAGAGAGAGAGAAAGGGAGAGAGAGAGGGAGAGGGAGAGAGAGAGGGAGAGGGAGAGAGAGAGAGAGAGAGAGAGGGAGAGAGAGAGAGAGAGCGGGAGAGAGAGAGAGAGAGAGAGAGAGAGAGAGAGAGAGAGAGAGAGAGAGAGAGAGCGGGAGAGAGGGAGAGAGAGAGAGAGAGAGAGAGAGAGGGAGAGAGAGAGAGAGAGAGAGGGCATGACATGCAGCAAATGGCTGCAGGTCTGATTCAAACCCCGGCTGCTGCAAAGGACTCAGCCTATATTGGGGCTCACACTCTAACGGGTGAGCTAGAGCAGAGGTTGCCCCAGGGTGTCCATATACTTTTGGCCTTATAGTGCACTTTTAACATCTTCATCAGGTGGAATTGTATGCTTTACATTAATGTGTGTGAGATAGAGAAACAGAGAGACTTGCGAGGATCCTGAGTATAAAGCAGCTAAGAACACCTGAGAGAAAGATTGCAAAAGGACCCCTGTGTCAGGCTGGAGTCCTGATCAGAGCATCCAGAAAGCCAAATGTTTGGCCCTTTTTCTACCAAACTCTTACTGCCGTCTCCAGTTACCAGTCAGTAGTTCACTCTTTGTCCACTAAAGGCCTCTCTGGTTAGAATCTACACTAAAGCCTTAGATAAACTTTATCTAGATAAACTTCTGACTTTTCGAAGACTTTTACCTTAATTGATTCATTCACTCCTCTCTCCTCCAGCTGACAAATGTGACTCTGTTTGCAGTACATCTTCATCCTAATTATATTCTTTCTTCTTCTCTTCTTTTCTCTTATCATCCTCTCTTGTGGGCTATCCTCTTCCTACTGGCCTACATAATTTCTTGGACGTAAGTGAGCGTATCAAATGTGTGGAGATACAGTAACTGTCTGTCTGTCTGTGCGTGACAGGGGTAGAGATCATCTGAATGTCCTGACAAGAGCACACATCCTACAGTGTAAAACATTAAAAACACATATATTACTGTGGCCATATTGCACTTAATTTTCCTTATATTACAGACAATAAAACATGGGTTTTTTCTTGTGAAAAGAGCTCAGAATCAGTCCCGTCTGCCCAAATATGTCTTTAAAGACCGTAAAGATAACAGCTGAACGGGAAGTGTTTTTGTTGGTGTTGACACTTTTTATCAAGTAGCCTACTTTATCCTGTAACCAAGGCCTAACAAGAATCTACAGACACGCAGATGTGTGAGGCTGTAGTTACAAAAAACAAAATGTAAGATAGCTAAAAGTTTATCAATGTAGTAAATGCAATAATGCTAGAGGTTATCATGCTAAAAGCCTCACAGAAACAATAGTAACACCCTGATGTTAGCAGAGTATAATGTTTCCCATGTTCACCATCTTGGTTTAGCATGTTAGCAAAGCTAACATTTGCTAATTAGCAGTAAACACAAAGTCCAGCTGAGGCTCATGACATTATTCTGCAGGTATGTGGTCATAAACTAAAGTATAGGACACAACTTTCATCCTGAAGACGGTGCTACAAGAAAAGTGAGAGGATCACTTATGTCATTGAGATTCATTATCTAGGGACCATTATTGTCTGTACAAAATGTCATTGCAATTCTTCTTATGGAGCAACATGTTTGACATACCAAAAGTCATGTAAAAAGGGTGGTAAACAAATTCAATCTACAGAATTTCAAACAAATCAGGCCATTTCTAATCAGTCTAAGTGCTGCCAGAATGTATCTACACACAATGATATTCTCACACATTGAGTACTGTTTTACAAATTGGTCACTAACAAACATGACAACGCTTAAGCCTATTGAAGTACTCTTCAAGAGAGCCATTAAAATCTTGGATAAAAAAGCGATCATTTCATCACTGTAGTATACTGGAAAAATACAACATTTTTAAATATGCCGGTTTGGTATATAAGGCTGTACATCATCGAGCCTCTCCCCCACTGACTGACTTCTTTTAAAGAATTGAGAGTGGTGGTAGTACAAGGGCCTCCACCAAAGGGGACTGTGTAATACCTTTTAGGCGCACCACATTTGGACAGTAAAGGGAAGTAAATATTAGAATAGCCTGTCCCCCACAATAAGGGACCGTCCCACATACATCAATTTTAAAATTCATTTAAAAATCTGGCTTTTAGAAAACCAAAGCTGCACTCACTTTTAGCTGCTGCACACATTTCACTATGTGTGACATTCACACGTTCTGTTGTATTTTGTCTTGACTGTTGTTGTTAGTGTTTGTCTTGCCTCTCAAACTATGAGGGTGTTACATGCTTGTTACTGTTTTTCTTTTATGTATCTGCCTAGGGACAATAGATGAAAATTAGCTATGGTGCTAACTCTAGCATATTTACATTGTGTACTTGTATTGATGTCCATTAATATGCACTGTCCGTATCTAAATAAACAATTAAATTAAATTAAATTTAAAAAAAAAATACCAACGTAGCTCCAAACCTTTTAACTTGTTTAAAACATCTTTAATGACATATTTGAATAGACAATATTCTACTGGTATCTGTCTGACACAGTATTTCTTTTCTAGTCTCACCTCTGTGTTCTCTTGTGTTGTTTTGGTTTCATGTGTTGTCGTGGCTCTCGAAACGTGGTTCACAACGTGGTGACACACTGACAGGAAACTGTATGGCTCGTGATTATAGCTGTTCCTAATTTCCACGGTTGTCATTCATTCATTCAGTCATTTGTCTTTTTGTTGGAATAAATCTCTTTAGCCTCCAACCTACTTAAACAAATTCCTAGAATACTGACACATACCTTAACAAGAGAAACATAAGTCTTGTCATTAGCTGTATATTCTAAAGAAACAGTGCTTTCTCTTCACATTTGTGTGGCCCAGCAAGCAATAGGAGATGTTGAAACCAATGAGGAAATGCCGTTTCCTCCTGTTAGCTGTTAGCATTAACTTCATCGTTTTAGGTGTGCAACTTCCTTCCCATGTCAAGAATGTCTGCTTGTAGCTAAGTTACTTCTTCTACTATATATTTTAATCTTTAATACGAAAGCCCTTAATCTTTCCAGGGCCTCATTATGCTTTAAATTCAATAGCTTCGAGTCTGAAGTGTTTGAGTCCAAATGATAAGACCGTTCACAGACCCCTGCAGTATAATTTAGTTTGTGTGTGTGTGTGTGTGTGTGTGTGTGTCGACCTCAGGGAATTCCCACTACATTTTCACCAAATTTCAACTGAAAATTAGGCAAATAATTTGCAAACACTTGAACGGGTGTGCATGTCTTTCAGGTTTGTTTTTCGATTTGTTTCACTGATTAAAACTGTGGTTTCCAGCTTTATGATTCAAAGTAACAGTTTAATGTCAACTTGTTTGCTAGTTGTTTCACTGTTTAATTTTCTGTAACATATTTGAAATATAATCAATAACAGGTTTGGTTTCAAGTATTTAGGCTTACATGAGATAAATTCCCTGTGAGAATGAGAGCAGGTGGCTGCAGGGAAAAACCAAGTCACCATGGGTAGTTTCTAGCCTTCCCTGCACACCACAGAAAGTCACTAGTCTTAATCAAATCATAAGCTACTGCTGATTCTGTATATTCTGTAAGATATTAAATAAGACAATTCAATTCAATTTTATTTATAGTATCAAATCATAACAAGAGTTATGTCGAGACACTTTACAGATAGAGTATGTCTAGACCACACTCTATAGTTTTCAAAGCCCCAACAATTCTAGTAATTCCCACAAGAGCAATCATTTAGTGCGACAGTGGCGAGGAAAAACTCCCTTTTAGGAAGAAATCACCCCAAATCACCCAAAACTAATCTATATCGATATATAGACTATCTGTCCAATCTGAGTTTTCTGTTGCATGACTAAAACAACCTTTGAACGTACACATGTTCCACCAAAACAAGTTCCTTCGCGAGGCTATTTTGCAGATGTACCGTTGCTCCATCCGGCGCTTAGCACCGCACAAGACAAGTGTAATTTGGTTTAAAGCAATGCCAATAAACCAGAGCACGTTTTTCTCCCATCCCAGAATGCTGTGTGGACTAGCCAGACCCTTTTTTTTTTTACCTTCCTCCACAGCACTGCGGAGGAAGGTCTGGCAATGCAAGAATAACCCCAAACTAATCCCATACAAGCCCATTAACAGCACTGGCCAGGAAACAAGTTAATCAGAGAAATTATTTAATTCCTCCATCTTTTTTATTCACCAGATGACATCTGCCACACCTCCATCCTCTCGTAGCTCCTCCCCTCAGAAGGTGTGCCACTCCCAAACACAGACCGATGTTTTAAAGCCCTTACTGGGTGGTGGCTTATCCGGGGGAGGTGGGACTCTGAGGAAGAGGAGGCGTGTCCTGTCCAAAGATGGGCGTAGCAACGTGCGCATCGAGCACATCAGCGGCCGGAATGCTCTGTACATGCGGGACCTCTGGACAACATTTCTGGACATGCAGTGGCGCTACAAGTTGTTCCTGTTCACGGCCACGTTTGCGGGGACCTGGTTCCTGTTCGGGGTGCTGTGGTATCTGATGGCACTGGTGCACGGAGACCTGCTTGGTGAGAGTGTGGCAAATCTTTTGCAGCATAAACAAATATTCTTTTCACTTCCATACAGTTTAACTACAGTTCTATGTGGGTCACCATAAAAATCTCATATGTCAAAAACTCAGCAATAAAACTGGAGCTATCTGCATAGGGGTGAGAAAAAAATTGGCGGAATAGACCCTTTAACTGAGTCAGACAGGGGCTCATGTAGAAAAAGGTGATGACATACAGTACTTCCATTCACCATTCAGGATGGAGCACTCTCCGAGTCAGTGACAGTTGACAGGAAGTTTCACTGTCAGTCAAATCTGATAACACTCACAGTAACATTTTTGTGTTAACATAACCGCAGATGTTTTTAAAACTGATTGTTGCCTTTTTAGTCATGAATATGTAATGCTTTGATGCTTACGATTTAACAGCAAATTCTCAGGTTTTACATGTCACTACTTCTTGTTGCCAAATCGCTGTTCATGTTACTTTGGACAAAATGGCATGAGAAAGTGCAACGAACAGCTTCAGCATCATTCACACCAAAGAAAAAAAAGTGTGACCACAAAAAAAAAAAAGTTTCCATCCCCGAAAAACTCCCCCATAAGTTGTTTGTTCAAGCAATAATTACCACTCATATTTACGTTTATAATGGCCAATTACTTTGGTGTCCCTAGTAGTTATGACAAAAGCAAAGTAGAAAGTATAGTGATGAAGTATAAGGTTAGTTTGAGTATAATGGTAAGGAAGCTGGTTTGGTGGTGACTGTAGGTGAGAATATGACTACTAGGTTGGCGTGATGGTGTAACTCAAACTCAAACTCAAACTCAAGGCCTGCAGGCCGAATATGGAATAAATTAAATTTTGATCCGGCCTGTATATCAATTTAGAGTCACAATACATTTGTCCCACCTAGTTTTTGTAGATTTTTTAGTGGTACAGGGTGAACTGCAGTTTCAAAGCAACCATGTCTTTTATGTGTCCTTTTGAGTCCATCTATATTTTTAATGTAACTGAACAGCATTTTGAGCTTAAACTAACCTTGATAGAAATAAACATTTGTGAGGGTGGGAAATCATTTCATATCTTCAGTAAGACACCTGCTCTCCCACACTTCCTCTTTTGTCACTCATGTTTCCAATGTTCGCTCAAGCGAGTGTGGAAGAAAAAGTTATATAAAGCACCGTGTAATGTTGCATATCAAGGATATTTTTGTGGCAGACACATTCTGCCCTGTAAATATTTAGTTTTTGAGACATTATTACCAACATAATAGGTAGAAGAAGTAAAAAACCAAACAGCACACAAACTGATGTTGTTATCTTCAACAATAGGACATTAGAACAACTTGGATGAGCATTTGTTTCCTTTTCACCCGTGTTCCTGCAGAGTTCGACCCCCCGTCGAACCATACCCCCTGTGTGATGCAGATGCAGACCCTGACGGGGGCTTTCCTCTTCTCCCTGGAGACCCAGACCACCATTGGTTATGGTTTCCGTTGCATCACTGAGGAGTGTCCCGCAGCCATCATCCTCCTCATCGTCCAGCTCGTCATCACCATGCTGATGGAGATCTTCATCACTGGTACCTTCCTGGCCAAGGTAGCCAATGCATAACACATCCAGCTGTAAAGTGAGCAGCAAAACATTCTTTAAACATAGAACCATACAGTTTGCATGCAAAATCATACAAATCGTTACAGAATGTAAAACAGAAATTGTTTTTCATAACCATTTTCAAATAAAACCAGATGTGTCCTCTCCTACCTTAAAGCACAACTGTATATGTTAAAGCTTTACTGCGTAAGTTTTTGATATTAATGAACTTCCATTACATTCAAGCCATTGCCAAATGAGTTGCTACAAAGGTAATTAAGACTATCAGCTCCACACAACTCTCTCTGTATTTCTCAGTGTGACTATGTTCAGAAGATTGCGTCATCCGGCGACTTTCATGCCCAGAAACTCATATCATGTTTTTTCAATCCTCCATGTCCTCCGTGGCTAACATGGTGGCTACTAGCAACTGTGTGGAGGAGGTGTGGGGGTGGTGCGCGATCACGTAAGGCTTGTATCATGTGGATGCGCCAACAGTTTTGTTGTCATTACTTAGAATTCCTCATGGGGGTGACAGAAACTACGCACTATAGCTTTAAAGAGCCCCTGTTATGCTCCTTTTCAGTGTCAGATTTATACTCTTTGGGTTTACTAGAAAAGATTTACATGCTTTGATGTTCAAAAAACATAATATTTTACTCATACTGCCCATTACTGCAGCTCCTCTGCCTGAAACACTTTACCAGCTCTTGGCCCGCCTTCTGTTGTGATTGGTCAACCAAATTCAGACAAGCCACTGGGCGGGCTGTGCTTGCTCAGGCAATCTATGGGCAGCACATATGAAAAACTGGGCGGGCTTTCTCAATCAGTGAAATCACTAATTGAGGAATTTCAAACAGGAATGTGTACAAGGTGTTTCAGGCAGCTGAGAAAAAGTGCTGTCTGTGTGAGAGAAACCTCCATTTGGAGTGAAATGTGTAAATCCATGACATACACAAAAAACTATATAACACACTAAAATGCATAATGTGCAAGACTCTTCCACAAGTCCTATGAAAGATTATCAGACTGAAACCAGAAGTGAGTGAGCTTTCTCTGCTCAGGTTGCTCGGCCAAAGAAGCGAGGTGAGACGGTAAAGTTTAGCCAACACGCTGTGGTGTCGACCCACGAAGGCCGACCCTGCCTGATGATCAGGGTGGCCAACATGCGCAAGAGTCTCCTGCTCGGCTGTCAGGTAAGTATATCTGTGTAGAGATAGAGAATATATATTATCATATATGTCCACCATTTGTAAAAATTCTACGAGTTATGTGTAGATGTATGAACAATGTGTCAAACTGTGAACCAGTTGAGCTAAATGTCCTTTTTTAATATTGTTTCCCACAGGTGAGTGGAAAACTGCTCCAGACATCTCTGACCAAGGAAGGGGAGACGGTTCGTCTGGACCAGAGGAACGTTCCCTTCCAAGTGGACACGTCTAGCGACAGCCCCTTCCTCATCCTGCCCCTCACCTTCTACCACCTCATCGATGACAACAGCCCTCTGCGAGCCTGGGCAGACAAGGGTAAGACAAGGACAATTGGTGGGTGTTGCAAGTAGAAGGTGTTTGATCTTTGTGATCTTTTCACTTAGGCTGAGTTCATCAAACACTATGGGTGAGTAGAATACACTAGAAAACTCTTTAAAATGAGATACACAGCTCATACACAAGGATGGATTTTAGTGCAAATAAAGAACATAATCAGTTGGGATGTTTGCTGCTTTCCTGCAAGATTTTCAGTGATAAAATCTGATGTAGAAAGAGTTTATTTCTGACAAATCATGTGACAAGATTGTAACGTGCATACATGTCCTCTTTGTAGTAGTTGGTGAGCTGAGCTCAGATGGTGTAAACCACTTGCTTGACATCGTTTTATTTTTTGTTTGAGTCTTCTTTGCTGCAACCAGAGAGGTATTTCAATAATATTTCAATAACTTATTTCTGAAATTACTGTGGGTAAATATAGTGAGTGTATCGTTTTTCCTTCCAACCTCAGTTCCTCTATTTCTTCCTGCATGTCTACGTACTTTTCCTTTCCTCAATACTGGCTTTCCTTTTCTTGTTTCCTTACCGTTCCTGGCCATTTGTTTTCTTCACCTGTTTATTATATCTGCATTGAAGTTAGCAGACTTATTTTTCCTCTCCTTTTAATATAATAATAATAATAAGTTTATTTGATATAGCACCTTTCACAGACAGAGTCACAAAGTGCTTCACATGATAAACATGTATACAAAACATAGTAAATTGTAAAGCTAAAAAGACTAAAAAACTAAAAACAATCATTAAAAGACAAATGAATCAAAAGCAAATGTAAACAAGTGCGTCTTCAGCTGCTTTTTAAAAGCTTCAACAGAGACTGCAGAACGTAAGACAATAGGAAGGGCATTCCACAGGTTTGGAGCCACCGCTTCAAAGGAACGGTCACCTCTAGTTTTTAAACGGGTGCGTGGGACAACCAGTAATCCCTGGTTAGAAGACCTGAGGGGCCTGTTCGTAGTGTACGAATGGAGCAGGTCCGAGATATACACTGGAGCCTGACCATGCAAAGCTTTATAAGTCAGAACCAAAACCTTAAATTTGATCCTGAAGTTAATCAGAAGCCAATGTAATGGGGTATTGCTATATTTCTTGGTGCATTACCCCCACAAACAATTAATTGGCAGGAATTCATATGGTTTCCTGTGCATACATGTGCATCCTTATAAGCATCACACGATACAAACAAATTAGGGAACTGCTCATAACATTACTCTATTCTAAACACTCCAACTGTTGACCAACATAACAGTGTACCTTTCAGCAAGGGTTTATCTACCATTAAAAGGCCAAAGAAGATTTTCTTTTCAAAACTAACTAAATTACTTTTCTCCGATCTAATGATTGTAGATGATCCCCAGTGAACTTCTTTAGCAAGTTTTGTCTTTAAGCTTTTTGAGTGTTATTTATTTATCTGCTCAAGCTTTTCCAACATTTCAGACACAAATATGGTAATAATAATGGTCCAAAGTGATGTAAAATGGCATATTGTTTTATAAAAAAATGTCACATTTACTTAAAGGAGGACCCCTTAACCCCCCTGCCAAATACGTGCACCTATGTCTTCCACAAACCTAGGGAAAACTGACTTTACTTTTAGTATTTTTATTAATTCTTATTTCCTCTCTCCTATTTTCCTTTTCATCCTCTTCCACTTATTTTCACACCCCTCTGTAATGTGCCATCTCCACCCATCTCATGTACCTCCCCCAGGTGGAGGCTGGACAGATCCAGAGTTGGCAGACTTCGAGCTGCTGGTCATCATGAGCGCTACAGTTGAGCCGACCTCGGCCACCTGCCAGGTTCGCACCTCCTACCTACCCGATGAGATTCTCTGGGGTTATGAGTTTCCACCTGTAGTCTCCCTTTCCCCATCGGGGAAATACGTAGCAGACTTTGCCTTCTTCGACAAAGTGGCCAAGACCAAGACCACGCCCATCTTCAAACCATCCAGCCCCCAGCATGGGTACCAGAGCAACGGGGGTGCTGTGTCTGAGGGGTCCGATCCAGAGAAGATCCGTCTGGAGCAGAGTTACAGGGAGAGAGGGGAGGAACGTGGCCGCGTCAGAGACACTCCTCTCAGTGTTCGCATCAGCAATGTGTGAACAGATGAAATGGTTGACAAGGGAGCGTGTCATAGTGAGCAACAAACAAGATAAAGCCAAGTGCAATGTCAATAGCAAATCAAAACAACTCTGGAGACTGTCTTTTTAGACTGTTTTAACATTTGAAAGATATCTATGCCCCAGTAGCATCAGATGATGCAAGAAGGAAATATGGAAGACTATGGACTACTGTATGGTCAACTACAAGTTTGTCATTGTTATACATTTGCTGGGATGACTCATGTTTTACACTGGTTTGAAAGCATAACACACTGCCTAACTGCAGCTACTTTCTACATTTGAGTGATGCAAGAGCACATGCACCTCACACTTTAGGGCTGGGTATCGGTACTCAATCCCTTTAAGGTATCGACTGTAATATCCCAGTACCAAGTAATGTTGAAACTTCTCTCTGGTCAAACAATGCCGACATTTGATCCTTTTTGTACCCAGATCTATAAAAAAAATAGTATTTGTATGTTTTTTCTCGCAGCCAACCACCACAGGCGTTCTTTGAATTATTGCGGGATGTGATTGGCCCGCTGCTGCAGCAGCTATGGCTGGTTTGTGTGGCACACAACTGGATGCTTCCATTCACATGATGTGGAAAAAAGGTATCAAGGGAAGTCTATTGGTATCTGTATCACTTTAAGGGAAGTGGTATTGTAATTGTTTTTATTGATACCCAGCCCTATCAAATATATATATATATATATATATATATATATATATATATATATATATATATATATATATATATATATACATATGAGAAAATAACACATCAGGTTATTTATTTGCAAAGAAATAAACATAAAAAGATACAAAACTGAAGTAAAAGAGCAGAGGAGACAATGGAAACCCCAGTTGTCTATTTGGGTCCTCCCACGCTTACTAAATGTTGAATCACAAAGAGAAAAACTTGTCGGAATCAATATAAGTGGGGTTTTCCAATTTCACGTGTTAACAGGGGACTGTAAGGTTAGTGTGATAAGGGGACAGGAAACACTCACAGACAGGGTAAAACCTTCTATACTTCCTCTAAAAATTTGGTTAATACACACAGTGTATGGTTTAGACATTTAGAAGTCATATGATGTTGAGTTTTAACTCGGGTTGCTTTTATTACTATATAAAAAAAACACCAATGAGTAATGCTATGCCAGTTCTTCAGTTCTTCTAGGACTTACAAAACTCCTACACCACTCTGTTGCAACACCCTGATGCTGATATTTTTACATTTCCTGTTGTAAAATGACGGAAGTTCTTGACTTAAACACACAAACAACATGACATGTATGTGTATTGTACATGGCAATGCAGGGTAATATGTTAGCTAAAGAACTTTCTGTTAAACTAATGTAGCATTACAACTGGAAAGAAAACAAACTTCAGATGGATTGGATGCATTTCCTTTACGACTGTTACTGCTGTTTCAAAACAGAAAGTTAGCACTTTATGGAAGTACATGATGTACA
Organism: Zingel zingel; assembly: GCA_023566125.1. Taxonomy (NCBI): domain Eukaryota; kingdom Metazoa; phylum Chordata; class Actinopteri; order Perciformes; family Percidae; genus Zingel; species Zingel zingel. The sequence continues at coordinate 37,434,815 of CM042324.1, forward strand.
ATTAGCACCTTAGGAAGATTATCTTAGGAATATATATTTTAATAACACTAAAAGCACTTACACAATGAATATAATTGAACTTGAAGCAGTTAGAATAGACTTTAAAACGTTGCTTCCTTCCAACAAAACTAATAGGAATTGCAGTTTCTTTCTCTTTAAGCAAACTGACTGATACAAAAAAGATCATGTCTTCTGCATTCTACATACATATAAATGCCCATCAGGTTATCGTGGGTTGCAAATGTTACTGTAAACATCAAAGACGCTCTCCTTTCTGTGTAAAGTAGGAGCCTTCTGCATGTCCATGTCTTTTTAGAGTTACTAACATTGTTGAATTAGCAACAAACATTTTGTCCAAGCCAATTTTATTTCCAGTCTAGACGACAGGAACATGGAGAGAACAACCAGAGGGGAGGGCTGAGAATGGGAAAGTGATGTAGTAAGTCACTGGTAATGATTATATATGTGATGGTGAAGTGTGACAATGATGAACAAGGATGATTATGATGGATATGAATATGTTGGAAATTGAATTTTTTTTTTTCATCTGGTATTTGTAAGATTTTCTGAATTAACATTAAGCTATGCAATGTTAATAGTGTTTAAAGTGCAGATGGAGAGATCAAATTAGACAACTCTCTCTAAAAATGTTTTAATAAAGATGATTATAAGTTATTAAAGGCCATATTTGGTTTATTGTCTTATACAGGCAGGTAGTATAGTAGACGATGTAGAGTAGATTAGATTGATGGGATCTAAGGCACAAGCCACACCCTGCAGTATTGTACACACCATGCTCTTTATATACTGGTTTCATTTGAGTTGCTCAAATAATAGAATAATAACTTAAATTGGAGAATTGATGAAATGGGACTATTTCTTTTACAGAAACAATTCGAGTTAAAACTCCTCAAAGGTGGATTGTCCAGAAACATTTCTGAGAAAATGCATGCTGAGCTCAGTTCATAAATAACCTTACCACTTCCTCATGTTGTACATTTTGCAAAATGGAGCTTGTTGTGCTTCTCTGCGCCGTTTCTCTGCTGCATTCATGTGAAGCTCAAGGTAAGAACTTTATTTTATTTATATTCCCTGCGGTTTTCAAAGTCAAAGTTGTTAAAGTCAAAGTTGTCAAAGCTGCTATAGTTTCAGCAGTATAGAAGTTAGGTACGAAATGTAATGTTTTCTTGGAACTCAATTTTGAATTATTTAGTATTGAGAAATGTATACAAATCTCGGTACAATTCTCTGTAATATGCTCATTGTCAATTATTTCAAAAGTAATCCTAATAATATGTAAAACTAATTGATATAAATTCAGATATCAGAGGTGGAAAAAGTACTAACATATTGTACTCAAGTAAAAGTACCAATACTTTGATGAAATATTACTCAAGTACAAGTGAAAATACCTATCTGAAAAATTACTCAAGTAAAAGTAATAAGTAGTTCATTTAAAATGTACTTTAAGCAAAAGTTACATAAAAAAAACTGTAAAACGGGTCGGGGGGGATCTCTCCCATGTAGTGAAAATAGGACTGAAACAGTCTCTGAACCATCGTCGCTCGACTGATCCACCTCCATCTCGTTCTCAATCTCCTACAGAAAGACTTGGCGCCTGGTAGGCAGCCTAGATCAGGGTTGGAGTGGGACTCATTTTCAGCCCTGGAGTTTCATGCCTTAGACCGGCCCAATTTACTTCACGAAAAATGTAATCAAAACCTTAGTATATAAGTCTGCAATAGCGCCCTGTTCTCTACAGCCTTGTAATTCAGTGTATTTTTGTAAAATATCACTATTTTCAAGTGTTTCTTCACAATGTAGATTCAATAGAAAAGTTAAAGTTAACTTACGTTCCACAAGGCTCAGTGCTTGGACCAATTCTATTCACCTTGTATATGCTTCCTCTAGGCAATATTATTAGGAAACACTCAATTAACTTTCATTGTTATGGGGATGACACCCAATTAGGGCTGCAGCTATAGATTCTTTTTGTAATCGATTAATCTAGCCCCTAATCGATCGATTAATCGATTAATTGGATATTTTTTTAATTTCAATTTTTTTTTTTTTTTTTACGTTTTTAAACAACCAAAACTAGACCTATATGTAAATATTAGTTATACTTAACCTATTTTCATTTATATATTTGATTATAATGTCACACAGCTCTGTTACACTTATGCTATTAGATCGTTGATCAGCTGTTTCTCTGTGGAGAGAGAGAGAGCGAGAGAGAGAGAGATGCGCAACAATCAGCTGTTGTTCTGAAGGATAGTCAGCGCGTCAGATCGTGGTCACCACTACGTATTTCCTTGTCTTTGATCTTGGTAGTTGTTGTGTTTGATGTAGTTTCATCGTCCATACGACTCAGTGATTGACTTTTGTCGGTCCTCTTCATGGAATGGATGATTAGTTAGACTCCATGTTTTCTATTGAGATGCTAAAGCACTGACGTCGTGCTAATATTGTGCTAAGCTAGTTTGATTTTGCAGTAGACACACTACAGAGTTTTAGTTTTAATTACGTTTGAACTGACTCCAACCTTTGGACCATTCCTGTGGTCTCCTCCAGCCTGTCTCTTCTCTTAGCCCCTCACTAGTTACCTCTGGCATGTGTCGCCAGCAGCAGACTGAGCAGCGTCTGGTGAGCGACAGTAGCGGGAACACCGTCCGTCAGCGATACAACGTTAGTAACATTGATTTAACGAAGCTTCGAGGCAAGTCATTTTGCATCGAGGATTTTTTGTAATCGAATTATTCGAGTTATTCGAGGAATCGTTTCAGCCCTACACCCAATTATACCTATCAATTAAGCCAGATGAAACCAGTCAGTTAACTAAACTCCAAGCATTGCATCAAAGATGTAAAATCATGGATGACCTACAATTTCTGATGTTAAACTCAGACAAAACTAAAGTGATTGTGCTGGGCCCTTAACGTCTCTGAACCTCATTATCTAAAGATATAGCTACTCTGGATGGTATTGCCCTGGCCTCCAGCACTACTGTCAGAAATCTAGTTAGTTAGTGAGTTATTTTTGATCAGGATATCTCCTTTAACGCCCACTTAAAACAAACCTCAAGAACAGCCTTTTTTCACCTTCATAACATTGCCACAATTAGGAACATCCTGTCTCAACACAATGCTGAAAAACTAGTCCATGCATTTGTTACTTCCAGGCTGGACTATTGTAATTCCTTACTATCAGGATGCTCAAATAAAACCCTTAAGACTCCAGCGGATCCAGAATGCTGCAATGCCCTACAATGCACTGCTATGCCATAAACTACTACAACTACTATTTCTAGTCACTGTTCCATTATCTTTATTGTGACTATTATTGCCACTGTTCATCACACCCCCAACCGGCACCGTCAGGCACCGCCTACCAAGTGCTTGGGTCTGTCCCAGGTTTATCCCTTAAAGGACGTCTTTCTCACCACCAAGGTTTCTTTCTAAAAGGGAGTTTTTCCTCGCCATTGTCGTACTAAAATGCTTGCTCTTGGGGGAATTACTGGAATTGTTGGGTCTTTGTTTATTACAGAGTGTGGTCTAAACCCAGGGCTGGACTGGGACAAAAAAATCGGCCCTGGCATTTTTGGCCGAGGCGGCCCACACCCACCGTGATTGGTCAGACACATTCCATGCAGACAGTCCTCTTAAAATATACATGCATTCTATGATATGAGTTGCCTAGTGTTCTGCGTTCATGTGATAGTTTTGGATCCTTCAAGAGGGGTCTCAAGACTTAAAATATCTGTTGATCTTACACTTAAATAATTAATTAATTCTTAGAGTTATGATTTGTATTTGTATGGTATTTGTCCATCCATCCATCTTCGTCCGCTTATCCGGTATCGGGTCGCGGGGGTAGCAGCTCCAGCAGGGGACCCCAAACTTCCCTTTCCCGAGCCACATTAACCAGCTCCGACTGGGGGATCCCGAGGCGTTCCCAGGCGAGGTTGGAGATATAATCCCTCCACCTAGTCCTGGGTCTCCTCCTCCCAGCTGGACGTGCCTGGAACACCTCCCTAGGGAGGCGCCCAGGGGGCATCCTTACCAGATGCCCGAACCACCTCAACTGGCTCCTTTCAATGCAAAGGAGCAGCGGCTCTACTCTGAGCTCCTCACGGATGACTGAGCTTCTCACCCTATCTCTAAGGGAGACGCCAGCCACCCTCCTGAGGAAACCCATTTCGGCCGCTTGTACCCTGGATCTTGTTCTTTCGGTCATGACCCAGCCTTCATGACCATAGGTGAGGGTAGGAAGGAAAACTGACCGGTAGATTGAGAGCTTTGCCTTCTGGCTCAGCTCTCTTTTGTTTCATTGAAGTTGGTAGTCCAGTTTGTTGTCTAATGAGCGGAAACTTGCAAGCAGGATTGATGGAACAGGTGACGGGCAAGCAGGTTGTAAGAGACCGTTTGTGCTGAGATAGGCCTACACATTCTTCATATGAGATGGCCTACAATAACAATGATAAATGATCATGTTTGCGCATGACTGACGTGTTTCATTTTTACCCCCGAAATGGAATAAAGTGTGGTCATGCCAGTTTGTTGTACATCAGTTTTGGTATGTGAGGCAAAGATGAACCTACTTTACCGTTTTGAGGTTTGCATTTGCCCATGTTGAATTGTGATATCACCAGTTAACATGGGCGTATATTTCGCTCATATATTTTCACTCATATGTTACCTGTGTTAATTTAGGCTCTTTAGTTCTATGCCACTTAGATTATTGCTCAGTAATCTGGTCATCTGCTTCAAAAACCCTAATTAGAAAACTTCAAGTAGCACAAAATAAAGCTGTAAGACTTGTTTTAAAGTGTAATGTTAGGTCCAATGTAGTTAAAATGCATGAATGTCTTAAATGGTTGAGTGTTGAAAAAAGATTATTAGCCAATGTGCTTACTTTGTTGCACTCTGTTATTCAAAGTCAGACACCATCATTTATTTTTGATAATATAACATACAGTTCAGATATCCACACTTATTTAACAAGAGGAGCCAGTAGGGGGCAGGTGATGTTACCTTTACCAAAATCCAATAACTTGAAAACATTTTTTATTTACAGAGCAAGTTCTTTGTAGAATAAAATTCCTAGTAACATACGTTTTATCACAGAAAAGGACCATTTTAAAAAGAGTCAAATTTTACCTCTATTTAAATTACTTATTATGAGGTTGATTGTGTGTATTTTTCAATGTAAGCCACCTTAATGTTAGTAATGTAATATATTGTAATATATAACTTCGTTTTCAAGATATTTTCTTTCTTTTCTTGGTTGTTATTGTTTTCATTTAATTAATTAGTAATTTTTTGCTTTTGTTATTTTAGTTTTGTTGGCAGATATTGTTGCATGTATTTTATTTAAATCTTTTTTTTGTATATGTTATGAAATGTTTTAATATTGATTGACTAAATGTAGTGTTGGATCCCAGGAAGACTAGCTGGTCATCAAGGCGTCAGCTAATGGGGATCCTTAATAAACTAAACTAAACTAAAAGTCCAATAAAAGTCCAATACATAGATAGTAAGTAGTGCTGTCAAACGATTAAAATATTTAATCACGATTAATCGCATTAATGTCATAGTTAACTCGCAATTAATTGCACATTTTTCTCTATTCTAAATGTCCCTTAATTTCTTTTTGTCCCATTATTTTTTCTCATTTTAATGCTCTTATCAACATGATACAACGATACTTTTAAAATGGGGCCTGAACAGAAAGATTTTATATATATATATATATATATATATATATATATATATATATATATATATGTATTTAAAAAACAAGCAACTTGTTCAATTGTATTTGTCTGTTCAAAAATATAAAACAATAAAAAGTTGGTCTAAAAAAAAAAACAGGAGCACAAAACGACGAAAACAACCACTGGATGTGAAAAGGGTATTTTACAATAACTTTGAATGCACCACAAGGCGAGGCTGAGTCTGTTTTTCAGACAACGACATCTACAGTCTGGTGTTAGAATCCTCTCCAGTGAAATACAGTCACACTTTACACCGTTTAGCTGTCAGCATTTTAACCGTGTTTACTCCAGCTGCTAGCTAACGGTAGGCTAACGTTAGCTGCTGCTAAGTGTAGTGTTGACTAGCGTCCCGTGCGGCGATGTTTCAGTTCCCTCTAACGTCCGTTTTCGGAGCATCAGAAAAGAAGCGCAGGCATTTAAGTGGCACCTAAATAAGGCATCAAAATCCGCGTTGCTATTCGGTCCAGTAGATAACGGTCGTTAAGGCACTGGTGCCGTATTAGCACCAGGTCTCGGACCCCCCCCAAAATAAAAACTTTTCGGATCTACATGATTCACGTGGATGACATTTTCCAACTCAAACGGTGATTTTCGCCAAAAAGCAAATAGCTAGCTAGCTCGCAAGCCCAAACAAGTGTGTCTGTTGTTTTGTTTCCGGTCTAGCTAGATCCGGTGTGGTGTTGTAGTTTTTCTAACGTTACTAGTTGTTGCAACAGCATGTGAAAAAAACTACAAAGTTTGCGAGGCCGAAAATAACGTTAATCTCGCGATAAAAAATTTACGACGTTAAAATGGGTTTGCGTTAACGTTAATAATGCGTTTAACTGACAGCACTAATAGATAGAAATCGCAAACTCTTTTCAGTGGTGTGTAGTGTAGTGGTATAGATGATGTAGAAGCTAGTCTGTCAGCTTTTCTGTCCATGACATCCAAGGTTCAAATACCAGCTAGAGCTGTAGTACGTCATTTTGTTTTATTTTTTCCACTCATACAGTATGTGTCATATTTGTGTGGATAATGCTTAAACGGACATGTATTACACATAAACTGGTGATATTTTCAGTGATATCCTTTATTTAGTCTCACTTGCAAACACTTCGTGAAAATGTGAACCTCTGGCACTCGAAGGGCGGAGGCAGAGCAGAAAGCTTTTAAAAAGGGCCTTGCTGAATATTCACTGATTTCAAACAAATATCACCAGTTAACATGATCACCAGCTAAACTGGCACACCGGGAGTGGGGAAGGGGGTTCCTGGATTTGATTGGATCAGGCCACTGCCAATAAAGACAATTAACCAATGGGCCGCTGTCAGTTCTTTATTGGCCGGCGCGGCCAAAAAATAAATGTAAAAATAAATGATATAGGCGATTCTGCCCAAAATGGGAAAATGCCTGGTATGCCAGATGGCCAGTCCAGCCCTGTCTAGACCTACTCTATCTGTAAAATGTCTTGAGATAATGATAATAATAATGATTTGATACTATAAATAAAATTGAATTGAATTGAATTAACAACAACCCAATGATGTTCAACAATATCAGAATCTATTTTCTGTGCAAATAAGTAATCACAGATATCCAATATTTGAAATTAAATAAAGACCGAGATACATTGTATTGCACTTTCTAATGACACCATAATCAATTTTTTCCTTTGAATAATATTTCATATAACTTTCTCTTCCTTTTCAGTCGTGGCCATTGTATATTTACTATCATAATTTCGAAGATAAAGGCATAAAAGACAAGTAATATTTGGGCATAAAACTAATCTGATCATGTTTGCTTGTTCACACACTGGGAAACAACAGCTTACAGTAGATGTGCCTTCCATACTGACAGCAGCTATCCCTAATGCACACTACGGGCTCTGCTTCTGACACTAAATCACATTTTATAAATTGTCATAATTCTCAGCACAAACCTCTCCTTTTTACAAAGCTTTCTGATCAAGTCAAGTCAGTTTCATTATGGCAGTGCCGAATCATCTGGCATCATTAATTATCCCAAGGCATTTTTCATATAGAGCAGGTCTACACCACACTCTTATTAATTCTTATACTATTCAGTCAATGAGCAACTCTACCTGCCCAAACTGGAGTTATGGGCTCATATAGCTGGTGCTTGGTAATGTTACTGGCTCTTCATTGTCATTAGCAGCAAACTGGACTAGTAGCTGCTGCTGCAGAGCTACAAGAAAAAGTTTAATTCATAAACATAAACGTTGGTTTGCAGGCAACGTTGTATTGTTTTGCAAGACTGCTACCATCCTGCACTTCTCCACTATGATTTCAACCTGGCCCTCACAACCAAAAAACCAGACAGGCCCACCGGGAATTCTCCCGGTGCTCCCGATTAGCCAATCCGGGTCTGGTCTAGATGCTGATGTTCGTCACTGTTCTGCCAGGTCTATTAAAGTCAAGAACAACACAGACAATAAAAATGCTTTAGGAAATTTTATTGAATAAATTACGAATTAAATTTGGCGGTATGGCTCTGTTCAGAGGAGTCCCCTGACAGCAGCATTAGGAGACGCTCACACAGAGAGCTAAACTATTCCCCCATATGAACAGAGCAGCAAAGATGACATAGAAGCAAATGCCACGTTATACAAGAAAGGTGACGCAGGGGAGGAAGTGGGTAGCTTAGATGCGAGCAGCAAACAGTTAGGAGCAGCTTTAAGTAGGGCGCCCTGTTTGAGTGTAGCCATTTAGCAGCAAGGGGAGTTGACCAGCTGATGTGCTGATGCAGATCAGCGGCTGCAGCTCAGCTGATGCGACCATGTTGTTGGCCAATAGCGGTTAGCAGCATCTTGACTACTTGGCCTGCCAGAACTGACGCTGACGCTCAATTGGTGGTTCCAGGCGCGATTTTTTTTCTTCCTTTCGTTTTTTTTTTTTACTCAGTAACGTTTGGGATTTGTAATGTAGCGAAATACAATTCTTCACTCAAAACGTAATCAAGTACATTTTAAATTACCGATTTTAACTACTTGAAAAATACAAAATACACAACAAAACTACTCAATACAGTAACGTGAGTAAATTTATTTCGATCTCTGTCAGATATAGCCTACAGTTATTACCCCATTCTTTACCCATGGGTCCCAAAACGATTGTGTTTCTCTCTGATTTATTTAAGAGAAAGTACAATACAGTGATACATTTAACTAAAATGTGTTCATTCTTTTACGAGGCCCTAATCTCTATGCTGAGACAGAATGATCATTCTCTTAAACAGTTATCAGCCAGTCAACAATTTTATTTCTGTATTTCAATTTTATCTGCATTCTGATGTAGATGTGGATCCAGACACACATTTAGATATACTGTAAACACTTTGTGTTATTTAATTACCCATTTATAGGATTGTGTGTCTTTGGTGGAATAGAGCTTAGATTGGGCCCAAAAAATCAAGCCCGACCCTACCCTAGCCCGTGCACGTTGCGTCCGAGCCCGGCCCGGCCCGACACATTAACTGTAATTATGAGCCCGAGCCCGATTTAAACCCAACAATTTTTTAATGCGTGGGCCGTTATAACTGACGTTCTCAACTACAATTCCGAGTTGTTTGAACTACAGAAATCTGTTTAGAATTATCTTAATAAATACCGGTAATGCAACAAGGACGAAGCATGTTTGTTTATTCAGAATGGAATGGATCGCAAATGGATCCGAATGAAGAAACGTAAAAAAAAACTCGACCCTAGCTCCCTCAGCCGAATAGTGTGGGTAACAGATCAAACCAGCAACATAATCAAAGATCTGGAACCATATAGAGGGTTTTCACCGACGTCACATTCTGGGCGGTAACCTGGATGCGCGGCCATGTTGGAGGCACTCGTTGTAAACAACTGAATGGAGTAATGGAGTATTGTGTACTTTGGATACTTTAATACTTTATGTCTAAACAAAAGAAAAGCTCATCAAAACGCTTCCAAGATGCAAAGGCATAGAAGGACTTGGACCACAAAAAAAGACACGATATTTTGAGAAATTACAGTTTACTGGCGGTGCAGAAGTTGGCTCCCTCTTCTGGGATCCATGGCGACCTGGTGATTCTTCCTTCAGTTGCATATCCCGATATAGTCAAATACCTGGTTTTCTCGCCGAGCCCATACACAGTGGAAGACCTTAAATCCTACAAAAGTTTGGAGGCCTATAACCAGATGGTGTGTGGATGGGTGAGGGAGACGCAGTACCAAGTCATTAACGATCATTGTGTTGTGAAGGCCAAAGTAAGTAATGCAATAACGTCTTTAATCAACCTAACCTTAACTGTATGATATAATTGTTATACTCAAGGTGTAGCCAAGTGACTCTCAATAGTTTTTTTTTTTTTTTTCATATCAAAGACCGAACAAGACAGATTTTTCCCTCGTAGATCCTGGTTGAGCTTTGCCAAACACAAGCGCCTCCTTTCCTCTGATAACTTCTGGCATTCCTCTCCCTGGTTTTTAATAACTTTGGAAGTCGATAATATTCCAAATGTTTTTCTCGGTCTGACCTATTGGTACAATCTAAAACACAGCAATAATTAACCATTTTCCTTGACGCCGTTCGGGATCTACTTCAGTGCCTGTGCTTTGTTGTGATGCGGAGTACCTCCAACATGGCGACTTCGGGTCTGACGACGCGTCGTGAAAACCCTCTATAGGAGACTTTCTTGTCTTGATCACCTAATTAATACCGTCCTTCGGCACGGTCTGCATGCTGACGCACTGGCCGACAACAGTGCTGCAGATGGGGGAGACATGATGTAGCCCAGTTTACCTCACACTCAAGTCAGTGCAGGACATACACCCAAAGCTACGGGAGAAACTGGAGAGGCATAGCTTTCTCCCCACCGAATAAGGCTAATAAAGTAATGATTAAAAAAACACTAATGCTTGATCAAGGGCCCGGCCCAGCCTGAGGATAGCGGCGGAAAATATCGGCCCGACCTGGCCCTAGGGTTGGGTCAAGTCCGGTTCGGGCTCGGGCAGAGAATCTAAACTCTATGGTGGAGGTACACGCTCTTTAAGTCTGTTCTAGTTCTTTTTTTTTATTTCTGCTTTACATATTCAACTTTACAGTGGGAAACATCAGTGGAACTTTCAAAAACAAATCTCTGGAGGTGGTTTGAGATGCATCAGGGACCGTTCGGTATTTATGGAATGGACCACCGGAGGAAAATAGGGGAGGGTCATATCTTTTTATTCTTTGTTGATGGGAGGGTGAACGCTGAAGTTAATTCATAATGTTAAACTAATGATCCAATATGTAAGAAATATAGTAGTAACCCAGTAACATGTAGTATTGACCAAAGAACAATATACTGTGTGTGATTTTGATTGTATGGTGTGTCTACTGTTTTACAGAGCCCAGTGCTGTGACTCCTGTGTTTGTGCAGAAGGGAGAGGATGTGTTTCTGAATGTCACAATAGCTGATGATCCTAAAGACGATACTGTTATCTGGAGATTCAATAAAACAGTTAATTTAGTACGATTTTTAGCTGGTACAGAAACAAAAGTCTTTGATGATTACTCTGGAAGGATTGAGTTTCTTAAGAAATACTCTGTTAAATTGAAGAATCTACGAGAAACAGACAGTGGAGTTTATACTGCAGTAGTGTCTGGGAATAAAGAAAAACAAATAACTGGATACAAGATCACAGTTCAAGGTGAGTTTATTAACAATCAGACACTGATGGAGAGTTTCTGCTGCCATGTTTCTAAAAGCTCTCCACCTGCCTCCCCCCCTCAGATCCAGTGTCTCCAGTTAAACTGTCAGTGGACTCTGTGTCCAGCAGCTCAGACTGGTGTAACCTGACAGTGAGCTGCAGAGCACAGGACTCTCACATTAACAACACCTTTAGATGTCTCAACCACACCTGCAGTCAGGAGGCAGGAGAGATACCACAGGTCACACCCTCTGCTGCTGATCTCCATGTCTACCTGTCCAATGGCTCCATCATCTGTAACCATAGCAACCAGGTCAGCTGGACCAAGGACATCAAAATAATTGAAAATGTCTGCCGACATGCTGGTAAGACTGAGAGACTAAAACACAAACAGCTGATAATAATGCACAGTTTAGTTCGACTTATTTAAGCTTTTGTATAAGTATCATTTGTATCATGTCCAAGTTAATAAGTTTTGATTTCTACCATGGTATGGTACATAAATTAGGTTTGCTAGCTTTCACCCATGTATTTTTTAAGGGGTGTGTAGGCTGTAGGATTTTAGCATTTCTCAAGGAAGAGTTGTTCTGGTGGCAAAAATTAATTATTAATTGAGTTAAACCATATTGGGTTTGGGATTTTAAAAGCACCATTTGCAATGCAAAACCTCTAGACAATATTTTGTCCTCATCTCTTTTACTGTAAGCTGCTGTGAACAGCGTTTTCTTGGACATGGAACACATAAACTTGTGTCCGTGGAGGCAGGGGCCTCAGGGGTAGAGGGGTATGCAACAACAATTTCGGCCTGTGTTCTTCTCCACTAAGACATATTGTCAAACAAACATTATGTAATAGATCTTTCATTGGTTTTTCCATATTAATAATATTAAGAAATGCATCTGTTGGTATCAAGTGGCTCCCCCTACACTTCCACCTAATGTTAGCCCTACCTCTTACCTTCCCCTGTCTTCCCTGATCCACCATCCTCACACCTGAATGAAATGAACACACTGTTAAATATAGCAGTCTAAATTCTTAAATCAGTCTAGTGACGGCATCAGATAAAACAACTATTATGCAGTAAGGTTGTGCTGCTGTTGAAATAACATTCACATCTATCACAGCTATCAGCAACCTTGGTTTCAGCAATAAGCTAGCAAACACTAGCCAGTCAGTCTGTTAGTATTTGCAAGCCTCCAAGTTTGGTAGCAAATCTATGCATGATTCCATGGTAAACTAGAGTTATTGCATTAGTTATATTTTCCAGATTATTGTCATTTGTTGTACATGCTACCTTATATTTCCAGTTTTCAGCTCAGTAACCTCGGTTTTGCATATTCTAAGCTAGCCGTAAACCCCATTTGGCTGCTACATTCCCAGTGTTAGCAATCCCTAGCTAGTCTGTTAACATGAATATTTGCAAGCCTCCAAGCACAGACATCACACTTTAAATCCTACCTGTTGCCTCTCACCATCCACTTATTTAACTGCTGTCACATCCCTTAACATGTCATCTCCTTTTCCCTCTTTCTTTTTCTATTTTTAGCCCCAACAGCTGTTTTGCTTTGTTCTTTTTCTTTTTCCATACTACTCTACTTCATTACTCGTACCTGTTTGCTCTGCGCAAAACGGTGCCCACCCCCTCCCTCTTCTATGTCAACATTCTATGATGGAATCTTATGAGACAGAGCACCTACTCTATCCTGTTAGTCCTCTAAAATGTTATATAATAACATTGAGGAAATACAGAAATGATTTAGAAATGCACAACAGTAGCAACATATATAAAATACCAAAAAAAGAATTACTTTTTTTTTTTTTTTTAACCATTGCTTTGGTGCCCCCCATGGTGCTGCGCACACTTTTTGCGCCACTGCATGGGGGAGAGGGATATAAAATGTAGTTTTTACATATTTTTTTTTTAAATGAAACCTAGCAAAAAAACAAAAAAATATAAGCCTTATCTATCCGCTAGCATCAAGTGTTAGTATAAAGTAAGTCATAAAGAAATAGGTCAGTGGAATTTAAACATTTTGACTGCCAGAACTAGCTATTAGTATGAACCTCTACCAGGTTGGTGTTATAAAACTAAGAGGCCGGTGGTGTTTGAATTAGATCATTCAGTGATCTTTGGAAGGTTGGTAGTTTTAAAATGAAATTGTGAGAGTTTAGTTCCACCCATTAGGCTTTAATGAAACAAACTAAATTATTTTTTACAGATGAGCTCTATTACCAATGAATTTGTTTAATTCAAACTGCAGTCCATCAAAAGCAACAGTGACACATTCTCAATTACACTGCATGGCTTAAACCAGGCCTACTTTTCTTACCTGGCTTCTTTTTTACAGGTCCTGAACCTCCCACCAATGCCACCTCTGTGGCTGTTTATATTAGCATAGGTATCTTTCTCTTCTTCCTATGTGCAGCAGCATTTTGTTATCATCAAAGGAGAGAACAAGGTAAGTCCAAGTGTGCATTTTAATTAACAAAGATACATATGTTAACTGTACATGGGATTTCAGTGTTGTAGCAAAGTTCATCATTAGCCATACCTGTAAACCCACTTGTGTTATTAGGTAACCTTTCATACAGTATACTGTGTGGATGGGAATCTACAAATGTTTATCTTAGCCAATATTGTGCCAAAGATCTGTGTAACATCAAGTCCCTATATGTAGATTTATATGTGATTATTGCATCTTTCAGATCATTCTATTAGCAGCGTTTACTGTAGACCAAAGAGAAGATCTCATCATTGTGAATTCTTCAAGCTTTAGTCCATTCATTCTTAGCATCCCCTGGTCAGATCACAGCAAGCATTGCTGTTTGCCAAAGCACATTTGACTTTATAACACAAGCTCTAGGAGCTTGCCAACATCACAACATACCAAATCCTACACATAGAGGCTTTAAAGTGTGCTGATGGAGAACTTTAGACATGGAATCTGGACTCAATGTTGCTGCAGCTCACATCATGTACATGTAAAGTAGTTAAGATAAAGCTGAAATAAGGAATATTATAGCAAGTCAACATGTTTTTTTATTTTTTATGACTGCCTGCAGATAAAAGAAAGAATATGGAGAATACAGTATATGAAGTTCCTCAGGTAAGCGTCAAGTTTTTTTTGCCTGACACACTGAGGAACACAATTTCAATAATTGAGACTAGTTTGAGGATAATGGCAAAGTTAAGAAATGTTTTTTAAATCAAAAAATGGATCCTCTTATGATTACATTTATTATCCCTATGCACACAAATTACTATACATTTCCTGAACAGGTGATCTATATGCTGTATATAACCTGTCACACACTAACTTCTGCATCATCAGCTGTTCCAGCTCCTGCTGCTTGCTCCTACCTGCCTCATGCATACACCACTGCTTGTGCTGCTTGTTGTGCTTGTGCTACACTATAATGTTTTGGACCTGGTAAACTTCCAGATGCACCACAATCTATCTGTGCAAACTTGCTGCTGCAAAGGTCTGGCAAGTAGTCTACTTAAACTGCAGTGTGTTTCTTTATGCTGCGTACGTGTTGTTTGCTTGTGTTTTATTATAGTTTTTTGCATCCTTTTGAAACAAAAGTAAAATTTTTTAGGAAAGGGGACAAAAAGACCAAACTGTGTTCTACTTTGCAAAACAGCGAATGCACGTTCCAAAATGTGTTGTTAACTCAAACCTTCATACTAATATCATATCTCATACTGGTGCCTGGAAAGACAATAGGCCAAAGGGTTTTATGCACGTCACATCAACTACAAGATCACAGCTGAATTTTTTTTTGCCCTTTGCTTCCGTTTTTTAGCACACACCAGTTAACCGAAGCTACTTGTGACTTCCTACTGAACCAAACTGTTTTAACTTTTGCATTCTCTTACACAATACATATTATGAGAAAAATACTCTCAGGTGAAATCTGCACAGTGTCAACGCTTTTGCAAACTATATTTTCAGTCCTAGAACAAATCAAATAAAGTAGAAAAACTGTAATTTGCTGTTATTTTTTCAAAATGCAACATATTGTATGTGCTGTCACAGTGATGTAGATGCTTTCTTTATGTGCTTGTGTTTAAGCTGTAGTGTGTTGTGCTCTCGCGGCCAGAAGAGTTTGATGAACTCAACTTTGGATGTTTTAGATGTGAAGAAGTAGAATTAAAGTAAAAATGGAAAACAAAAACTAAGCTATACGTTGTATGTGATTTATCTTCCAGGCCAGACCTACAGCCTTACTTCAGAGTCCAACAGATGAAGCTATAGGTCTTTCTCCAACCTCCACCTACTGCTTGGTAGGGTCTCACTCTCTGCCAGAGAGTCTGTATGCTCAGGTGGATAAACCTGCCAGGTCCTTAAACAAGTAATCAGCATGGTATTACACATATAGTGCGCTGGCTACAAATTACAGTTTAGCTGTCGATGTCCCATACAGAAACATTTCAATGGAAGCAGCTGTAATATAATGTAATATTATTAGTATTTTTTGTGTTAATATGTATGTGTGTGTGTGTGTGTGTGTGTGTGTGTGTGTGTGTGTGTGTGTGTGTTTAAACCCCTGGATATCTAAATACCTGGGGTCAAGCCTTTACATTATTATACTGTTGCTTGGAGTTTTTTCAGCAGATATCTCAGGTATAACACGATAGAGCTAGAAAAGCTGTTTAGTGTAGCGCTATTTATTAAGTTTTGGAAATCCCACAATCTCTACAAAGATGATGTTAGTTCAACTTGGCTGGCAGACTAAACAGGGAGGGACTACAAATCCTCTCTGTATTTCTCAGTATGGTTATGTTTACAAAATGTTGTAGTCCGTCAACTTTCACAAGCAGAAGCTTGAGTGAAAACTCTTCTGAAGAGTCCATCATGTTTTTTTAATCCTCCGTGTCCTCCTTGTCTACAAGCAACTGCGTGGAGCAGGGGTGGGAAGGCTTTTCAATTTCATTCATTCATTTCATAAAGTTTTCATGTGTCATTAAAAATTATATTTTGTTTTACATTCAGTGTGTCAAGTGTTTCCTATAACAATACAGTAGCACTGATGGATTCCTTGCAGAAAAACTCACAATATACCAGAGGGGAAAATCAGTGACACATGATCTTTTCATTAATTTACAAAATCGCGAACAAATATGAGTATAGAGTCTCCCATGTGCATGTAGCAGAAACTGCTTCCACAATATAATAACATACTGTACATACTGTATAAACATACATGTATGCGATCTTTTTTAGAACATTGTGAACAGGACCACATTCAGAGTTCCATCAAGGTTATTTTTGTGTGTTGTTGGTCTTGAGCGTACAAATATAACAGTTCTTTTTTGTTGTATTATAATATAACATTTCTAGCCGACTTGCATTTGTGGGTAAATGTATTGGTGTGTTACTGCCACCTACTGTCAATCAGTGGAACAGCATGACATCAGTGGCAGGAATGTACCATGTCTCTCTGAGGGCTCGTGCATGCACAAAACAAACAAAACAGGGACTCACTCATAAACACTGCTTCATTGTGTTATTAGTGGTTCAAAACTCCACATTGTACCTTTAACTATACGTTTTTATTAGTGCTTCTTGAGCTTCTCCATTAGTTGTTGGTATATATACAGTCTAGCCTTTATATATATATATATATATATATATATATATATATATATATATATATATATACACTAATACGTGCTTTATCAACGCTCTACTTCCACAGTTAAGACATTAGAATATGTAGTGTTACAATCCGACCACATATTGGCTGTGAAAGCTGCATAAGCATCTTTATTGCCCATTCACATCCTTATTAGTGGCTTCTTAGTGGGTAATTAGCGACACATAAGAACAGAACTGTATCGTAAACTGTAGTGGGATATCATCTTATTTCCCACTGTTAGATCTTATTAGAAGGTAATTTGTACACATTACAATGAAAATGGCTAATTAATGCACATATTTTCATATTAGTATTCAGGTTAAATAAACACACACATGTAATATTTCAATAAATGTATATATTGATTGACTGATTGTGCAGGCAAATTTGTAGTTGGCTTGTGTCTGATCTTGGGTGAGGAGAATACACTAGAAAATATAAGATAAACAGCTAATACACCACTCCACGGTACTTTTTGGCAGGAAAATAGAACAAGAATGGATTTTAGCGCCAAAAAATGTTTTTTTTTTAAGCTCATTGTTTTCTGATTTTGCTATGGTACGTGTTGCTTCCTGCAAGATTTTCAGTATTAAAATAAAATGTGACTATAATTTAGTAAATGAACATTATGCTGTATTGAAGAAGACTTGAAACAATTGAGCAGTAGGGTCATTTCCCCATAGACTCCTATGGAAATGGACTTCTTTTTACACCTGGGTTTAGACGCCACCCTGGTGTGAATGCAGGTTTAAGGCACTTCAGCTTCTCAGGCTCGGAGGGTTGTCCATTATCTTTAAAGTCCATGGCCACACCATACAGTACATGAAATACCATGCTCTGGTTTCATTTGTGTTGCTCAAATAAATGAGAAATTAATTACATTTTGTAGAAACAGTTCCAGTAAACTCTTCACAGAGAGACATTTCTGAGAAGACACAATGCTGAGCTCAGTTCACAATAGCCTTACCACTTCCTTATATGGCACGTTTTGCAAAGTGGAGCTTGTCATACTTCTCTTTGCCGTTTCTCTGCTGCATTCATGTGAAGCACAAGGTAAGAACTTTATTTCATTCATATTCCCTGTTGTTGATTGACTGTCTGTTTCCAACGTCAAAGTTGTTGAACTGAAGCACTATTTCAGCAATTCAGAAGTTAGATGAGAAACTTATTGTTTCATTGTAACTCATTGAGAAATACAGTATCTCACAAAAGTGAGTACACCCCTCATATTTTAGCAACTATTTCATTATATATTTTAATGGGACAACACTGAAGAAAGTACACTTTGCTACAATGTAAAGTATTAAGTGTACAGCTTGTATAACAGTGTACATGTGCTGTCCCCTCAAAATAACTCAACACACAGCCATTAATGTCTAAACTGCTGGCAACAAAAGTGAGTACACCCCTGTTAAATTCCCATGGCATGGTTTTATTTCAGTTAGCCTAATAGCTGGTTTGATTTCCATTGAGAGATGATTTTATGAAAAGTACCCCATGCCAATCTCTAGGTATGGTGAAGGGGATGTGATGATGTGGGGGCTATTTTAATTCCAAAGGCCAAGGGAACTTTATCAGGATGCATAGTATCCTGGATCCATGAAATAACTGGCCTTTAAAGATAAAAATCTGCCTGCCTCTATGGGAACTTAACATAGGGGTGTACTCACTTTTGTTGCCAGCCGTTAGACATTAATGGCTGTGTGTTGAGTTATTTTGAGGGGACAGCACATTTACACTGTTATACAAGCTGTACACTTAATACTTTACATTGTAGCAAAGTGTAATTTCTTCAGTTTTGTCCCATTAAAAGATATAATGAAATATTTACTAAACTGTGAGCGGTGTACTCACTTTTGTGAGATACTGTATATACAAATCTCAGTGATGTGCTCGTTGTTAATTATTTTAACAGGGATGCTAATAAAATGTTAAACTAAAACTTTAATTGATATATATTCAGATGTTCAGTTATGTCAGTTATTACCCCATCCCTGTAGGTCACAAAACAAAAGAATTGTGTTTCTCTCTGATTTATTTAAGAGAAAGTACAATACAGGGCTACATTTAATTAAAATGTGTTCATTCTTGTTGAAGGCCCTAATACTGTATGCTGAGACAGAATGATCATTTTTCCAATTAGTTATCAGCCAGTCAACAAATTTAATTAATATTAGGCTATATCTATCTATATGTCTGTATTTTGATGAAGATGTGGATCCAGACACAGACTCAGATTATACTGTAAACCCTTTTGTGTTATTTAAATGACAAATCTAGACAAGTTTGATCTTGTTGATATGCATTATAGCCTAATGTTGAAAAGGTGCAAACTTTACTCCTCCCATAGTGTAACTACCTCAGTAAGAAGTCTGTGGAAATTGCCACTCACTGTCTAATTTACTGTCTGTTTCCTCTGCACAAGCTGGGGAACAATCATGTGGGTTAGGGGGTAGAGGATAATTTTTTTTTCAAAGTTTCAGAAGAGGCAGAAAGGAAAGACTGTTGAATAGAAAAATAAAGAATAAATAAAGTCTTACTCTCTGGGCTTCTATGCTGAGGCAAGCTGAGTCAAGATAAACTTGATAAACCCTTGATAAACTATGATACGCCTAAGGTGCTACATTTTTAACTGATGGTCCAATACGTTAGAAATATATTAATGACACATTATCATTCAGTATTGACCAAAAACATATACACTGTGTGATTTTGATTATATGGTGTGTCTACTGTTTTACAGAGCCCAGTGCTGTGACTTCTGTGTTTGTGCAGAAGGGAGAGGATGTGCTTCTGAATGTCACAATAGCTGATGTTTCTACAGTAGATTCTGTTATCTGGAGATTCAATACAACTGTTAATTTAGTATCATTTTTACCTGGTATAGGACCAAATGTCTCTGATAATTACTCTGTGATGGGAGAGAAACGTGCTCTGGTTTATTGGATTGTGTTACGAGGGAGACAGAACAGACTCAAATGCAGAGCTCACAAAAATAGGTTTATTAAGGAATGGGGGGAAAAAGGGGAAGAGGGGAGGCAGACGCCAGGTGAGGGAAGCCGCTGAGGGGGACGACGGAGAAACTGGAAGGCTGGATACTCGGGGAAGCGTGGGGAGACTGTAGCCGAGGAACCGAGGGAGAGACACTGGGACTGGAGAGCAGAGGAGGCGAGAAGAGGCTGAAGCAGGGTGCCGAGGGAGGGGGTCCGTGAGGTGAATCCAGCTGACTGGAGACGACGGTCGGGGCTGGAGATGGTGACTGAGAAAAAAAGACACAAACATGTAAGTGAGCGTTTGGGTAAAAGATAAGAAAAAGACAACGAGGATTTCAGAGAGGGTTTAGCTTAGCGTTTCACCAGGGTATCTGGAGCAACAATCAAGCGGAGATGGTCTGTTGAGCCGGGGTAGAAATACAGGTCTTGATTGTAGATGAGAGGCAGGTGTGTGCAGTGGGAGACGGTGATGATGGGATGGTAACCAGGTGCGCTCAGTCAGCTGGCAGCAGCAGTGGGAGGGGAAGAGCAGGGTAGGCACGGAGAATGAGAGAGAGAGAGAGAGAGAGAGAGAGAGGCAGGCCAACAGAAAAAACACAGAGGAGAGAAAGATAACCGGGCAACCAAATAGAAAAAAAGGTAAACAAAAGCAGAAAACTCACAGCCAGCCGACCCCGACCATCACAGTACCCCCTCCTCAACGGACGCCTCCGGGCGGACTGCCAGGCTTGTTCGGGTGGGCCCTGTAGAAGTCTTGCAGAAGGGATTTATCGAGGATCTGACTGGCGGGAATCCATGAGCGTTCCTCTGGGCCGTAGCCGGCCCAGTCCACCAGGTACCGGTAACCCCGACCTCTACGTCGCACATCCAAGAGGCGGCGCACCGTATAGGCTGGGTGGCCGTCGATTATCCGTGGAGGAGGAGGTGCCGCCCCTGGGGCAGAGAGAGGGCTAGTGGAGACCGGCTTGATTTGGGAGTTTGGAAGACGGGATGGATCTTGAGATGCGGGGGGAGCTGGAGTCTGACGGCGGTGGGATTCAGGACCGCCTCGATGGGGTATGGTCCCACGAACCGGGGAGCAAGCTTCTTGGAGGACGTCTGAAGCGGGAGGTCCTGGGAGGAGAGCCACACCCTCTGGCCCGGCTGGTAAACGGGGCCGGTAAACGGGGGCCGGTCTCCGATGGCGGTCAGCCAGGCGTTTGTTTCGGGCAGTCGTGCGCTGAAGGGCTGCCCTGGCCTCCCTCCACACTCGTCTGCACCGTCGAAGGTGGGACTGGACCGATGGAACTGTCACCTCCTCCTCCAGCCACACATCTGAGAGCCGCCCCCAGATCCTGATTTGCCCGCTCGGTCTGCCCGTTGGTCTGTGGATGATAGCCAGAGGACAGGCTAACTGTAGCGCCGAGGGCTCGACAGAAGGATTTCCACACTTGGGATGTGAATTGGGGTCCCCGGTCGGAGACGATCTCCTGGGGAATACCGTGGAGGCGGAAGACATGGTGAACCAAGAGGCGTGCGGTTTTCCATTGATGTGGCAGTCTTTCTTGGCGGTGGGCCACCAGAATCGCAGGCAGAGCAGGAACAGTGTTCTGGCTGCACCAGGGTGGCAGCTGAATCTGGAGACGTGCGCCCACTGGAGGACCCGGGAGTGAACACTCGGAGGGACGTAGAGGCGGTTGGGGGGGCCAGTACCAGGGTCGGGGTCTGTGTACTGGGCACAGCGAACGGCAGACTCCACCTCCCATACTAGTGATGCAACGAGGCAGGAGCGCG
>CM042324.1:37461661-37554161 GCA_023566125.1 Zingel zingel
AATGACATCTAAAAATGCTGGCCTTGTAAAGCCGGCTTCGCAATGTCATCTAGCCATTCCGGCATTGTAAAGCCGGCCTCGCAATGAGTGGGTTTTTGACACTTGGAAATTAGCTGTTGGATGCTGTTCCGCTTGCAGCATATGTGCCGCATTCGGGACGGAATTCAACCGCCAGGTTCAAAGTGTGAAAATGTGCTTCATTGTAAAGCCGGCTTCGCAAGGACAGGGCCGTGGCAGACATTGTAAGGCCAGCTTTGCAAATGACGACGGCTGGGTTTAGGCATAAAGCCAGCTTCGCAATGTCATCTAGCAAAGCCGGCTTGGCAATGTCATCTAGCAAAGCCGGCTTCGCAATGTCATGTAGCCATGCTGGCATTGTTAGGCCGGCTTCGCAATGTCATATAGCAAAGCCGGCTTCGCAATGTCATGTAGCCATGCCAGCATTGTTAGGCCGGCTTCGCAATGTCATGTAGCAAAGCCGGCTTCGCAATGTCATGTAGCCATGCCGGCATTGTAAAGCCGGCTTCGCAATGTCATGTAGCAAAGCCGGCTTCGCAATGTCATCTAGTAAAGCCGGCTTGGCAATATCATCTAGCAAAGCCGGCTTCGCAATGTCATGTAGCCATGCCGCCATTGTTAGGCCGGCTTCGCAATGTTATGTAGCAAAGCCGGCTTCGCAATGTCATGTAGCCATGCTGGCATTTTAACGCCGTCTTCGCAATGAGTGAAACGGAATACCAGGGGCACGAACATTTTGGACGCGCGGTTTTGTATGGCCAGAGGGGGGGGGCTTAAGTGTGGGTGCCCAGGTTCGACCGGAGGTCAAGGTGCCCGGAGGCGGGCCCTTTTTCCTGAATATATACCCAGGTAGGTGAGCCCCTTTCTGGGGGGCGATGGGTGGCTCCACCGGGCTGGGCCTTGTAAAGCCAGCTTCGCAATGTCATGTAGCCATGCCGGCATTGTAAAGCCGGCTTGGCAATGAGTGGGTTTTTGACACTTTGAAAATGCACGTCAACCAAGGCTGGGTTATCAACTAGGTAAGGGGGTAATAGCCAGGATCATCAAGCGATGATCCTCAGCCGTGGGTGGGCGGACATTGTAAAGCCGGACTCGCAAGGATATATATATATATATATATATATATATATATATATATATATATATATATATATATATATATATATATATATTAAAAAGAAGCTACATCCCACTGGTGTCCTCCTCCTGGCCATTAGGGGGTGTCACGGCCTCTCTGAATTCTCTTCAACAGAAGTACCTCCCACTAGGCAAATCTCATTGGTTGACCAAAGACTCTTTCCTCTCACAAAACTGCTTATGATTGGTCAATAGACCTATCAGTCAGTCGCCATTGTGTGGCCCCCAAAGCTGTTTGCCAATAGATGAATGAAAAGCCGTTCAATCGCAGACTCGTGCAACGTGGGCCAACTCTCCAAATGTTCTTATGGCATTGCTAAGCTCCTGGGAGGCCTAAAACGACACAGAGGGAATGTCAAAAAAAAAGCTCTAGCTGTCAGCTAACGAGCCACAGCTACGGCGATGCGATGGGTCCACGGCTGGCGAAGCGAAGTTTACATTCGGTAAGTTGATTTTCCCATCGTAATTATTTGTTTATGTTACAACGGCACTGTAATTCCACGATGCATTCTAAAAGCTTAATGATTGCCTTCAGGTGTTTGGGTACCTCGTTGAAACGACCCATTTCTCTGCTTCTAAACCAAAGGAATAATAAATCCCAAATAAGACATGAAGTGTATGTAGTTCAGTCACGTATGAAAGAACCGAGTGCGTAAGGAAAGAGGGAGGCTTGGATGTGATAATTGTCAGAACGTGGGTCTTAAGTAAAAATACATTGAATAATAAATTAAAGATAATATACAATGGATCAGAATCAGAAATACTATAATAATCCCAGGGGGAAATTATTTTTTTTGTTACCACTCCAGGTATACAAACAACATATACAAACAACATTATATTATCCAGACTTTTAACATGTACATTAAAAACAAATATACAGTAATAATATATGAAATGTACAAAATGGATGGGTGGCTATTTTGAAACTCAACTGGCAGTGGTATGGTTTCTCTTGCAACACACATTTGTCATAACTATCATTTGTTTTTCAGAAAGACAGCCATTTTCTCATGAAGTCAATCACACTAGTTTCTGGAGTAAAGTAAAAAATAAAGTAATATAATTCACAGATGCAACATTCACTGGGAGGTCCTCAGCTCGGTGAGACACTCGTCCTCCGAGGACAGCAGGATGTTCCCTGGTTTCAGGTCTCTGTGGATGAAAACTTTACTGTGGAGGTACTTGACCGCTCTCAGCATCTGATAGAAATAAAGTTTGGCGACAGACTTGTTGAGCTGCTGCTGAGATTTTACTCTGTGGAACAACTTTTCTCCATCAGCTCCAACACAATGTAATAATTGTCCTCCGTCTGATAGAAGTCTTCCGTTTTTATGAGAGACGGGTGGCCGATTCTCTGCTAATTCATGGAGGTAGAAGGCCGGACTGCAGCCTGTAGAGTCCATGCTAATTGTCTGCAAACTGTCTGCTAGCTTCATTAGCCGATCTCGTTCCGTCTACCTGCACCGTGTTGCTGGGTATGTTTGTTTTCTTCATGTTGCTGCCTACTCAATATAACTATCCTTACCTTTCTCTGTTTAGTTTTCACCCCGGGACAGCCCCCGACATCCAGCAAGCGCTCCCACTGTGGAGCGTCAATATCATTGGTCAATATGCTGCGTCTTCTCTCTGAGCAACCATCTTTAAAAACTGTCATTGACGGGTCAATCATGTCAGTTGTAGCCAATCATATTCCCTTTCCAATGGTATATTGCGTGATAGGAACATCCAATGGGTAAGTGAGGCCAGCGTATCCACGGGAGGTGACAGTGCGCACAGATCCGCTGTGCCACGCATGGATGAAATAATGAAATAGTAAATAGGACTACAGTAACAGAAATATGTGCAGAATCAAGACAGTTAAGACGGCCCAGTGTTTGGTGGATCGAGTACACTTTGTTCACTTAATAGCTTACAAATCATCCACGGGATCAATTACGCATCACATGAGTTTGCCCACCCGACACAGCGTTTGTTCCTGGGGAGATGGATCCTTGCGCCTCCTGCGCTATGGATGTCTGAGCCTCAGCAACTTCAGATTCACAGACACTATTGCCTTTTATTACCGATCTTTTTGTTACACAGTGAGTAAGATATTTAATCTATGAGAAATACAGATGACTGAAAGTTTTTTCTAAGTGGATTTATCATTAATTTCTCGTCCTCATGTTTAACAGAGGTTAATTAGCCTGTAAATTAAACAGTTAATAGTGTGAACGATGTGAAACAAAAACTTTTATGAGGTATCAGCGGATATAATTATGTTTTTTCATAGACAACGTCACAGACGTATGCCATTAAGTGAAGTGGAAACTTTATTTTGGAATGTTTAGTGATTTTCGGCACTTTTCATTTAGAATTCGCCACGTTACAGTGCCAGACAAGACTTTGCGGACGGTCCGCCCATTCTCACAAGTTATGTTTGTTATATCAATGCACAGATGCAGACGGCTCTGTTGGCGGCATATGGATGAAGCTGTGAATCTTCTCCAGGTTGGGCCATTAATAAACAACCCAGCAAGGAGAGTCTTAGAGATCTTTGGGCTGGGACACCCGCAGCAAACGAGCAAACAGTGAAACCAGACCATCCGAGTTCATCATTACGATTGACATCATCAAGGAGCACAACTGGACTGCAGTCTGAGTAACAGTGTTCGAATGATGAATCACATCTGTGATCTTGCCAAAACGAAATAATTTGAAGAGCATGCAGTGGAGGTTATATGGAAAGCACGGAGGGGGGGGAGGGGGGCTTCAGTTTTCAATGTTTGTTCATATATCATATTTTTCATCTTTTTTATTTAAAGTTAAACTTTTTTATAATCTATTTGTCTCTATTTTTCTTTCTATTTATATGTTTCTACACAATGCCTGTGCGTTTGCCCTGTTTATATGACTTGAGTCCTTTAGCACCTAAGCTGATGTTCTTCATATCATGCACAAATACATACACAGTTTTCATTTTATTACAGCTGCTTAGCTCTCGCTGGCCATTGACAATCCATGTGAGGAGGTGTAAAATTTGGGCCAGGCAAAACCCTACACACTAGGCAGGTATGTCTGGAAAACAGCCTTTACCTCCTGACCTCTGCCACTGATCTAAAGTTGCTGCAAAAGAACTGAACAGCAAATCCCTCAAAGTCAACCAGAATCCTAAACACATCAGGTAAAACATATACAGCCAGATGTGGCTGCCTCCAAGTCAATCAACATCCTCTTAAAAGCGACCAATGAGATCAGCTCAGTAAGTTTCATGGATTTCTGTAACTTGTTCCATGTATAGGGAGCAGCAAACTTAAAGGCCTTTTTCCCCAGCTCAGTTCTGAACACACACACACAGTCTGATTCCAACAATACTAACCCTAACCCTTACATAGTTATTCACGTAGACTTGTTTTTCACTTTTTTAACCCAGTAAATTTCATACTACATACACAATGGAGCCTCTTGAAAATCTTACTCTTTTTTATTGTTTTCACCAAATAATGTAATTAGGTGATTTATTGCTCATCTGCATGGATACATTTAGATGTCAACAAAAAAATATGGCAGGAAGCTAAAGTCACTGTTAGTGTTGCTATTTTGCTGATGGGTTTTTCTATTTTTGGACAGGAATATTCTGTTAATATGTTAAAAACTAAAATGGTTACTGACTCATTTTTAACTTGGCACGTGGAACTTGCCTCCATCCCTCTTTTTTTTTGCAGAGACCAAGCATATTAAGTGAAGAGATCACAGTAAATACACAAGAAAATCTCCCAAAGCAGACTGTGACCCATTTGACCCCACTTGGTTTTGGTTTCTTCTCAACAATGAGCGTCTCATCCAACACCAGTTCACGTCATCAGAAGGTAGAGGAAAAAGGTTTCATTTTGACTTATAACAATGTTCTTTCCCTAGCACATAATGAAAATAACCATATATGGAATACACTTTTTTTTAACTGATAAACGCCTTCCCTCTTTTTTGCACACTGTATTTTCAGCAACAACTGCAAAGAAGAGGAAGCTTTCCTTGGGATAGTTGATGGTATATTTTAGAAGTATTGCTTGTCTAACTGGGACGTGAATATGTTGTTAACATAAAGTGTTTTCTTAATGTTTATGTTCATATTTTGTTAACCGTTGAGCTTCACATAAAGAGTTATAGACTGTTTTGAAGTCATGTTATTGTATGTTCATATTGTAAATTAAACTATTGGTTCTAATGTAATGTATTTATGTAATAAAGTCTGTTTATTGGATAATAATAATAAAAAAAAAATATTGAATAACTTGAATAACTGAACATAGGCCAGGCAATATTATTCAACAACAAACATGTACATAAATATTTCTTTTAACCAGAGTACTCCGCGAGGTCGAGGAGCATTTGAAGAAAGTCTTCCTCCTCCTTTCTCTTCAGCTCTCTCTGGTTCACACAATCTATCGCCTCCTCTTCCTTAATGGAGCGGCGACGGGGGGACAGCTCCGAGCCATCCGCAAGGTCGCTCTCAAAACCCCAGGGACAAGGGTACGGCTGAAGAGACCCATTGGACAGGCAGGGGCTGGGGATGCGGGGAGGGATTGGAGTGCCGGGCTCCTCGGGGATGGGGGGCAGTGTGGTCCTCGGCCTCGGGCTAAGAATTACCCCCTCAAAATAAGCCACCTCCTTCAAATGAAAAATTCAACGACATATGATCTATATTGAGTCGAATAACAACAGCTGTTATCTCATACAACTTTTCATATGAACATATTCTATAATACATTATTTAAATAAGTACAGATATTAAAACATGATGGATTTTTTATATCGCTTTCTATATTTTATATAGTGAAACACTTACTGAACAGGTGAGCTCCTCAGCCAGGAGGGGGGTGAGGTTGGCCAGGAGCCTCAGCTAACATCAGGTCAATGAAGACAAACACTTTGTTGCGTTGTTCAGCCAGAGTGAGCACGCCGTTGTGTGCAGATCCAGCTTGGTTGCAATAATCTGGTACTTCATGGAGGTAGAAGGGGAAACGTTCCGCACTGCAGCCTGATAAGATAAGAATCTTTATTGTCATTGCACATCACATGTGAGTCTGTCTGTCTGTCTGTCTGTATATTGAGCTTCTACCTGTAGTCCCAGGATGAGGTAGTCCCTGTCCCGGTCACTTTCCCTGCCGCTTTCCCTGCACTCGGTGCTCTGCGGCTGGCCCGGTGCCGTTACCCCCTGCTGGTTGTCTGCGTTGTTCATCGCCCCGTTCTCTATCTTGTCCATGCTCTCCTCTGGTCCAGGGATGAATAAGGTGTTAACCCAGAATCGAAACATTTTGTCCTACTTCGTCATCTTATTCTGTTTATGGAAGAACTCCACTTTGATGTCTCCACAAACTGGCAGCGCCTGGGGGAACTCGAAAAACATGTGCTTGTCCTCGCGCCGCGTCTGAGCGGGGTTCGACGTGTCCTTTCTTGAAGCCCTGAGGGGTCTGTCTGTGTGTTTATATGGATTATATCTACTGTCTGACTTTATAGCGCAACACCATATTCCCCCATGTATCTAATGAGAATATGACACAAAACAGTGTTTTGAAAAACGTTGACATTTCCCTCCGAAATCCTTTATCCTCTTTTTTTTTTTCTTCCAGCGAACGTGAGTTTTTTTGACAACAAGAAATTTAGTTTCACAAAGAAAATATGCATTCCTTCTGGTTTAAAATGGTTATACAAATCGACGTGGGTTTTTTCATAGATCCGATAGAGTGTCTTCCTCTCCGTTAGATACAAAAATATCACTTTCAGTTCATTCTTGAGTAGATCCACAGAGAACTCCGAACATGAGACGTCGTCACTTCATATCCCGGGTTGGAATGGAAATGACTTGAGGGGGAATTTGGTTTAACTGCTGCCATTTTCTCTACGAAAGTGATCTGTGTCACTGGTACAGAATTACAGCCACTAGAGCGAGTCCCACAATGAGCTTTACTCAGGACGTGCCATTTCTGTGTCTGTAATTATTGAGGAGGAGAGAGCGGGGGACAAGGTGGAAGCCATACTCCCCTGGATAGTCAGTTGTAACAGGGACAGTGGAGGCTGGGGGAGTAAGACCGTCTTTGGTGGAAATCTCGGGTGGGAACTCAAACTGATTTTCATCAAACCCCTGGGCCAGGACATCATCGTCAATGAGCAGCATTTCCATATTTCCATCTGGTCTCCATGCTTCAGTCCCATTATTCAAATGTTTAAGTGCACTCAGCGTCCAAGGGGCCTCTCAGAAGAAGACTGATGTTGATCGATGTTGCTGCCTTCATCTGTGCCTTTGGCCTCTACCAGTTCAAGGTAATGCCATTCGGACTTAAAAATGCTCCAGCTACCTTCCAACGGCTGATGGAACTAGTTCTAGGGGACCTACGGGGTAAAACCTGTTTTGTGTACTTGGATGACATCATTATCTACTTTGATACAGTTAAACAGCACAACCATAACAGAGGGAACAGAGAGAAGAAAATACACTTTGTTAGTCTTCGTGTGTGATTAGAGCCATCAGGTGGTCAGAATTGGAAATTGTTCAAACATTACAGTCAAATGATTTGCGAAGCTACAAAGAACATTGGAGATCGATGCATAAATGAGTTTTATCCTGTTAAAGGAGAACTCCGGGCAATTTTTACGTTAATTTTGATCGCTATACTTTTTTGAGTACTGTCTATAGCAAAAAACACGAGCCGAATCGGTGCTAGCAACATGGAGCTACTGCAGCTAATGCCCAGAGCTCCCAGTTAGCTAAAACGGCAGTTTTGGGGGCATATCATAAAGAGTGCCTTTGTGCCTCTTAACAGACACAAAATGCAATTAAAATGTTTGTGCAACATGAACAGGGCCCTTACATGACAACAAGATGCGTTTAGCAACTTAGCCATTGTTTAAATTCACCTACCCTGTTAGCTGCTAGCTGCCGTCTGATGAGTGAGTGTGTCCAGCCAGGCTTTGGTAATAATCATCAAGCAGCAGTTCCGTGTGTATTTGTAGCATAAATATCCATTTTGTGTGCATTCCATCTGGCGTTGGTGAGTAGGAGTCTTGTCCGTGTCGATCGTTGTGGTTTCCTTAGCCGGGCTAGCAGGTCCGGCCGGCGTCCCTGCTTCTGCCTCCTCCCCGCCCTCCTGGCTTCACGCAGCCGACAACAATCCAACGAGCGCCCGCTGGTCTAGTGGATGTCTTCCAGAAGACCGTTCAAGCCTTCGCCGCGAAAATTGGTATTTTATTTCACCCTCAAAAATAGGTAAGTGAGCAATGTAGTGCTTATGACCATATTAGTGACTATGTAACTACATGGAAACGGACCAAATTATGTTTGTGCCCTGTACAGTAAAATAGTGATTTTTAAAATAGTGTTCACAATTCGGAAAGGCACAAACGCGAACCCTATCTTTTCCACAGTATATCAACACTTGTTTTTCGAACTCCAAGCTTCTTCCCTTGTGAACAACTCCAATCTTCACTCTTCACACACTACGCTCCTCCAACATGCACACTGCTATTTACCTTTCTCCTGCTAAACTGAATTCCCACGGGACTTAGCGAGACTACAGCTAGCCGTCTAAAACACTATTTTACTGTACAGGGCACAAACATAATTTGGTCCGTTTCCATGTAGTTACATAGTCACTAATATGGTCATAACCACTACATTGCTCAATTACCTATTTTTGAGGGTGAAATAAAATACCAATTTTCGCGGCGAAGGCTTGAACGGTCTTCTGGAAGACATCCACTAGACCAGCGGGCGCTCGTTGGATTGTTGTCGGCTGCGTGAAGCCAGGAGGGCGGGGAGGAGGCAGAAGCAGGGACGCCGGCCGGACCTGCTAGCCCGGCTAAGGAAACCACAACGATTGACACGGACAAGACTCCTACTCACCAACGCCAGATGGATTGCACACAAAATGGATATTTATGTTACAAATACACACGGAACTGCTGCTTGATGATTATTACCAAAGCCTGGCTGAACACACTCACTCATCAGACGGCAGCTAGCAGCTAACAGGGTAGGTGAATTTAAACAATGGCTAAGTTGCTAAACGCATCTTGTTGTCATGTAAGGGCCCTGTTCATGTTGCACAGACATTTTAATTGCATTTTGTGTCTGTTAAGAGGCACAAAGGCACTCTTTATGATATGCCCCCAAAACTGCCGTTTTAGCTAACTGGGAGCTCTCGGCATTAGCTGCAGTAGCTCCATGTTGCTAGCACCGATTCGGCTCGAGTTTTTTGCTATAGACAGTACTCAAAAAAGTATAGCGATCAAGATTAACGTAAAAATTGCCCGGAGTTCTCCTTTAAATTATCAGCACAAATGCAACTATTTCGTGTCTGCCCTCCACAACAAAGGTATTTCCAGAAGAGGAGAGGAGAGCCCTTCACAATAAAACCCTATATATGAATTTATGCAAGTAAAACCATATCACTGTACTGTGTAACAGTTTAAAAAAAATCAAATGAGTTCTGGACACCCAGCACATGGTAGGTTGTCATTAGGATTAGGGTTAGGGTAAATGGCTGGATAACCAGATTTATCAAACTTGATATCGCAAGAAGGGGGGCTCAGGGGGGATTTCTTGTTTTTCGTTTTTTCTTTCTATTTCTTCATGTTAACATGCTAGAGCGATGAACCTTTGACCTACTGCCCCATTTTCAGGGCTGCTCTTTCTAATGGTAGCACCCCCAAGTCTGTGAGACGTTTCGTTGTAATGTTATGGCCAAATCATATTTCCCATTGTTAGTGAATGGAGTACGGCATGGAGAGTAAGTGTTTTGCGAAAATTATTCCTCACAGACATTTTAGGAGCACATTTCAGGAGTGGATTGGTAGCTATTTGTAGTGTAACTGCATAATAATGAATGGCTTATGTTTTACAAAGACGCAGTTTGAAGTTGTGTCTATATGTTTGTATGTGTGTGTGTGTGTGTGTGTGTGTGTGTGTGTGTGTGTGTGTGTGTGTGTAAAAACACGCAAACAACTCACCACAATCTTCTCCTTTAATGGCTCCATAGATTCACCAGTGAGCAGATCCAGCTTGCTCGCCATAATCCGGTAATTCATGAAGGTAGAAGGGGAACGTTCCACACTGCAGCCTGATAAGATAAGAATCTTTGTTGTCATTGCACATCACATGTGTGTCTCTGTGTGTCTCTGTGTGTCTGAGTGTGTGTGTCTGAGTGATTAAGGTTAGCAAAAGGATCATGTTGAGGTTAGAATAGAGTGAGTGAAATAGGGTGTATTTAATGCATGTTAAGTGTGTGTGTGTGTGTGTCCAAGATGGCGGCAGGTGATGTGGAGGTTAACACCAAACTGTTGTTTTAGTAAAATCTTAACAACTACACCTGTTGGATTTGCCATTATTAATGTAATAGGTGCAGATATGATATATAGGCAACTTCTGTGGACTGTGTGTGTGTGTGTGTGTGTGTGTGTGTGTGTGTGTGTTTGTGTGTGTGTGTGTGTACCATGGTCATGCTGCTGAGCTCGATCGGAGGCTGACGGAGCCATCACCTTGCCGCTGGCTGTCATGAGAAGAGTTGGTGTCACAGACAGTAAGGAATGTCCTGGAAGGCAGGGTAAACTTTTTTTTATAATATTTTATTTTATTTTTTATTTAACCAGGAAGAGACTCATTGAGATTAAAAATCTCTTTTTCAAGAGTGTCCTGGCCAAGGCAGGCAGCAGTATAGCCACACATACAGTACATACACCACACAATACACAAAAACACTAAAAACATAAAACAACTGAATAGAAAGTCCCTCAAAGTCAACCAGAATCCTAAACACATCAGGTAAAACATCTGCAGCCAGATGTGTCTGCCTCCAAGTCAATCAACATCCTCTTAAAAGCGACCAATGAGATCAGCTCAGTAAGTTTCATGGATTTCTGTAACTTGTTCCAGGCAGAGGGAGCAGCAAACTTAAAGGCCTTTTTCCCCAGCTCAGTTCTGATCTTTGGAACAGACAGAAGGAACAACGATTGTTAGTCCCGGTTATTTACACTGATATAGGTCAGATGGAGACATAAAATATTCTTGTATGTAAAGATATGCCAGTGTTGAAGTCTCCGCTTTGATGGAGAAGGCCATCCAACACGTTCATACAGTTCACAATGGTGAGTGAGGGCTTTCATACCAGTGATGAACCTCAGAGCTCCATACAGTGTCCAATGTATCTAAACTTTGAGATGAATGATTTGATTCTGAAATAAAACCCTAATTTAAGTTTTAATCTTTTTGATAGCTGCTAAATATGAAGGGTAAAAGAAAGAGATTCATCAATTAAAATACCAAGATATCTGTACTTAGAAATACATTCAATTGTTGTACCCTGGGAAGTGAGGATTGAAGGCAGATTTGATAGGACTGCAGTTTCTACAGTCAGCCAGTGAGTGAAACAAACATTTATCACAGAAAGATCATTTACATAACATAATGTAACTCAAGAGAGACAGGAGGTGTGTTGCAGAGACTTTAAAACAATCGTCCACGATCAAAAACCTCGGATTCATATTTAGATAATTTAATAACCGTAAAACATAGCTTCTTACCGCTTTTTCCTGCAAAAAAGCTGAGTAGTTAGCCATCACGGGTGGGGGGTCTTTGGTGTCCTTTTAGCCTTTACAGAAGTGTTTCTATCCAGCCTGGAAGTTGTGCCTTTTTTCGGAGTTGTTGAGCAATAAATCCAAACTCTTAAATCCTAGATTTATCCACTTGATGTCACCAACGGCTTAACGTGCATTAAAAGATAAAAAACACACACACACACACACACACACACACACACACACACACACACACACACACACACACACACACACACACACACACACACACACACACACACACACACACACACACACACACACACTGGTACACCAGGGCCAGGTTCGGTTTGCCCCCCTCCATAGCGCTGAGATTATGAGGCAGGAAGTTATCCAACACGCTACACGATCTGAAAGTACTACTGCCTAAATTCGACTGCAATCGCAAAGCACTGGCTTCCTACGTGCAACGAGGATCCTCTGCCGACAGGAAACACCGCCAGGAAGATTAGTTCCGCTCTGTGATGACGGTGGCGCTCTGCACGCAGAGACACTTGCACAGGCAGGCAGAGAGAGAGAGAGAGAGAGAGAGAGAGAGAGAGAGAGAGAGAGAGAGAGAGAGAGAGAGAGAGAGAGAGAGAGAGAGAGAGAGAGAGAGAGAGATCAGCGCAGTATTGTGTGGAGGTGAGTGGTGAAGAAGCCTAATTCAGCCAGTGCCTCGAGTTTACAGCTAATTACCTGAAAGACAAAAGACACGGTTAACAGTGTCTTAACATGAGCAACTAGCTTAAGTGATAAGTTAGTTAAGGTTCAGCTGAGACATCGTGGCTCTATAGGGTAATGTTCTGTACTTAATGGAGACACTCCAGGTGAACAGCTACAGTAAAATCTGTATCTAATAACGTCATCACAATCGACACATTGATATGCAAATTAGACGTTAAGTAATTCAAATTAGTTAATTTGCATTAATTTGACAATGCTTTGCAGGTGAACAGGATAAACAAAATAACTAAAACATATCAGCACAGAACTTCCCCACTTAATGAGTCAAGATTCTTCCCCCCTTATTTAATAGACTAAAGGTAAGGGAACAAGTCAGTGGTTAATAACAACAAAGTATATGAAGTGCTTTCATGTCAACACTGTTTATACTTCAAGAGAAAACGTTTGTTATACATTGATTGTTGTTTAATCATGCTTTATTGTAACTTTCAATTCTTTTTTATTTTAGAAATGTTTCAGCAAAAGATGGTAGTTTTATGTATGCAGTTTTACAGTTTAAATTTGATAATTGTAAGATGATGAATCAAAGTGGAAATATGTTAAGCGTCATTTGAGTTATTTAATTAATATGTAATTGAAATTAACATATTTGTTGTGCATCTTTGTTATTATAGAACACTCCTGCACTTAGGGAGGAGCAGCTGGCAGCTGCTGAGGAAAGGCTGCTGGCCAACCTCTCCAACCTCCTGGCTGAGGAGCCCACCTGTACAGTAAGTGTTTCACTATATAACAGTAATAATTCATCGTTTTTTTCTCACATTCTAATAACTGCACTTATTTAACTAATATATTATAGAATATGTTTATATGGAAAGTTGTATGAGATTAATTAGTAAATGATTTTTCATTTAAAGGAGGTGATTTATTTTGCGGGTGCAATCTTGGCCCCACTGCCCCCCATCCCCAAGTACACTTATGAGCATCCCTATGTTCGAACATGGTGTTCGTTATAGACAATCCATGACTAGCACAGAAGTCCAACAACAAACAACCACTCTGGTTTAGATCAGGGAGGCCGTTCCTCCCAATCACGTCTCTCCATGTGTCTCCATCATTGCCCACGTGCGCGTTGAACTCCCCCAGCAGAACGATGGAGTCTCCCACTGGAGCAGGACTCAGGACTCCACTCAAGGTCTCCAAGAAGGCCGAATACTCCGAACTCTTGTTTGGTGCATATGCACAAACTCACTGAAATAATTCATTCTTTTTTGGACAGAAAACGAACACAGTTATACGCTAATATGAAACCATAGCTACACCTAAATTATGCTGTAACTAGAAACGCATATGTTGCTGTAATAAACTCAAAATATACAATAGACAATATATTATACTAAATTACACAATTTAAAAACAAATACTTGCTTATTGGTCCAGAGTCCCATGGTGTTTGTAGGTGGTAGCCTATATAAACTTAGCACAAAAAATAAGGAATATTTGTGTTTGGTAGATTATTTCTCTGTGGTAACAATGCTTTTTGGCAATAAATCTTATACTGTTGGAAAGCCTGTTTAGTTCCCTTTCAAATGGTGCCCCATTTGTAAAGAACATGAATTTGTGGGATGAGCAGAAGTGCTGAGTATGTGGGTTGCGCCCATGAAAAATTGCCAAATCTTCTCTGATTGTTTTTGGAAATCATGGACGTCATGTCCTCCGGGCCAAATAGGAAAAGGACCATCCAGATTGGTATAAGCGCAAAGTTCAAAAGCCAGCATCTGTGATTGTATAGGGGTGTGTTAGTGCCCATGGCATGGGTAACTTGCACACCTGCGAAGGCACCATTAATGCTGAAAGGTACATACAGGTTTTGGAGCAACATATGCTGCCATCCAAGCAAACTCTTTTTCAGGGACGTCCCTCCTAATTTCAGCAAGACAATGCTAAGCCACATTCTGCATGCATTACAACAGTGTGGCTTCGTAATAAAAGAGTGTGGGTACTAGACTGGCCTGCCTGCAGTCCAGACCTGTCTCCCATTGAAAATGTGTGACACATTATGAAGCGCAAAATACAACAACGGAGACCCCGGACTGTTGAGCAACTGAAGTCGTACATTAAGCAAGAATGAAAAAGAATTCCACCTACAAAGCTTAAACAATAAGTGCCCTTAGTTCCCAAATGCTTATGTAAACATGCCCCTGTGCCAACTTTTTTGGAATGTGTTGCAGCCAAGGGGCAAGCTCCTGTGCATTTTGTCGTGTGGCCGCTTGAGGCTGGGTCCAGAAGTGAGTCAAAGCTCCGGCCGGGGGTACGTTAGAGCTTCGCTGCAGTCCGCACATGAATGTTAAATAAGACCGGTGACAGAAACCATCTCTGGTGACAGCATACCCTCTGATTTATGACTCGCCATACAGGCTAATGCTAGACTAGGAGAACTGTGAAATGGTGTAAGCTAAAAGAAAAATGTCACAGTTCAGCATGAATTAAGAAATATTGTTAAACTAGATGCTGGAGTTGGTTACCGAGGCTTTAGGGTACGAACCTTAACTTCATGATTTTTATTATATTATTAATAAAATAGGCATTTGAGATTAGGCCTATTACTTAATTTTAACCAAAATAATTTGAATATGACCCGTTGAACATTGAAGAAATTTAAATTGTACTGTTTGCATGTAAAGACGTCTTCACATATCTGTTTGTATTGTTTCCCTCTAACGTTGAGGTCCAGACCAGCTGGACCAGTGGATGTTAAACCTCAGAAGACAGAACTGGACTCCTGACAAGACTTCTCGTCTGTGCAGTCAACACTTTGAGAGTATTCACTCCATCACTTGTTTGTGGACATTATTAAAATGTTGCCAAATTATGACACAGGGTTGTTATTCATCAGTTCTCTATTGTAATCACTGTTACACATTTTAAATTTATTTAAAGAAATCATTTGTGAACTTGTGACCTTTTAAAATTAAGAGAAGAATTAATGCTTAGTTTCAGTCATCTGACTTTTCTCAAGACAATTTCTTGTGAATGGTCAGAAGACTGAAATGTGTTGGAGAATTTGTACTTAACCTAGACTTCTATTTGTTAAGAGTTTATTAGGGCCTGAGCGCCGACAGCGGCGAAGGCCCTATTGGAACTGAAGGAATTATTATTATTTTCTGCAAATAAATTTGCTTTTTGAGGGGCTTAACATATTCAAAAACTCACCAAAATTGGCGGGCGCATCAAGTCTGGCGAAAATGTACATATTTTAAGGGTTTTAGGAATAGGCGCACAAAAATGGCTCGCTAGCTAGAAAGTTAAAAAAAATTGAGCCCCTGCTGTGCGTTTAACGTAGACTCACGAAACTTGGGACACATATGTAACATCTCGAGATGTACAAAAAACTTAATTAGAGCCATACCCTAAACCCAACAGGAAGTCCGCCATTTTGATTTCAATGTTCAAAATTAGTGCGATTTTGGCCATTTCCACGTCGTACTTTAACAAACTCCTCCTAGAGATTTCATCCGTTCAACTTAAAACTTGGTCTGTGCCATCTTAAGACGTTAAAGATGAAAAGTCGTTAAAAGAAAAACTTTTCGTCATAGGGCGTGGCCGTGGCGGGGCGGCCATTTTGTGCATTTCGCCACTGAAACAGGAAGTGGGTATAACTCGAGTGTACATTGTTCAACTGGCTCGAAACTTTTCAGGATTCACAAGAGTCCAACCCTGAGGACAAATAAAGGCCGATATTTACTTAAAGTCATAGCGCCCCCTAGTGGCAACAGGAAGTAGGAATAAAAGTCAAGGTGCTATACTTTAACAAACTCCTCCTAGAGATTTCATCCGATGGACTTCAAACTTGGTCTGTATCTTCTCAACACCTTAAAGATGAAAAGTTATTAAAAGAAAAACTTTTCGTCAGACGGTGTGGGCGTGGCGGCCATTTTGAGTGTTTAGCGATGAACAAAGAAGTTGTTGTAACTTGAGTGTACGTTGTCGTATCTGCCCGAAAATTCTCACGGTTGACAAGGGTCCAGGCCTGAGGACAGCTACAGGTAGGGCTGGACGATTTTGGCTAAAATCATAATCACGATTAATCGAACAAGTTACCTCGATTACGATTATTGAACGATTATTTAAAAAAAAAAATTCTTTTCTTATACTGTAAATATGTTCACGGTTATTTTTACGCAGTGGCCATAATATGTTTTAAGGGGAAAGTACATTAACACTAGAACGGCCATGACGGTCATTTTGACCGTTTTGAAATTTATATGTGTAATAACTTATAAAAATTACAATCCTGCTGCTGCCTGACTTTCCTAAAAGAGTCTGTATTTTAATTTAAAATAGTTTTTATATACATTACACAAAAGGCAAAGAAAATACAATCACTTTTACCTATTTCGGCCATACAAGGTCATATTGACCGCTCGGATTTTCGCGGTATTGTTTTTAGTTTTTCGCGCGGTTGAAGATGCATCTTGGTTGCTTAGTAACTACCATGTCAGAGAAACGTAACGGTCTCGGGTAACAAGTGTGGGAATCACTGGTGGGCCGAAGGCAAAGCCAGAGTCGGTAACGTAGGCTACGCCGTGGATGGACTCCGTTCTGAATCAGAAGGCAAACACCGGGCACTCACTCTGTGATAGGCACGGAACACGTAGATGGCCGGTGGCTGTTTACATGTTCATATAACTTTATACATCCTCGAACTGGCTGGAATCATTACACACATCCTCTCCAAGGAGTGCACCAGCAGTAAAATTGTCCGGAGGAAGTTCATGCAGCAACTGGCAGAGGAGCTGAGAGCAGAGTTTATGGAGGAAAAAAGGGCACGGTCCGAACAGCGCTGCGCACCACAGCAGACATCAAAACGGAGGTAGTGCCAGGTTAGGTTATACCTAAATGTTCAAATAAGATACTTTTAATTGTTATTTGGCTGTTATGAGTTAAGTTGGATGAATTTCCACACCATGTTTTTCGGGATGTGAAAGTATGAAATAATTACGGTTTACTAAGTCATGGTATGAATTATTAAAACACGTATTACTACTAAAATGTATAATTAAACTCATTAAAATGTACATTTCGGTGTAATTACGTTTTTCTAAAGATATCCTAACACAATACGTAATACAATATCGCAATTAGGTATTTATCATGAGAGAATCTGGCGGTCAAAATGACCGCTGACGGCAGTTCTAGTAGTTATGGAATTCCAGCACTTCTAGTGTTAACACGGCCGCGGAAATATTAATAGGATTAAAAGACCGAAATAACTGACTTGTTAAAATTACGTCGGTTATAGGCTCTGAATTTCGGGTTCGATTATTTTTCGATTAATCATCCAGCCCTACCTACAGGCCAAAATTGACTTTTGGTCATAGCGTCACCCGCTGGCAACAACTGGAGTTTGTTTTTGATTGGTGATGGTTTGGCCCGCCCCCTATGCTTAAGCCACGCCCCTTTCATAACTAGTGACCCGTTTAAGGTAGAGTCTTATGTGAAGTATCAATTAACTCAGCAGAGAGTTTGTTTTTGATTGGTGAGGGTTTGACCCATCCCCTATGCTTAAGCCACGCCCCCTTTCATAACATTTTAACCGTTTAAGGTAGACTCTTCTGTGAGGTATCATTGAACTCAGCAGATAGTTCATTATTCATTAGTTATGGTTTAGTTATGGTTTGTTCTGTTTGTAAGCCACGCCCCCTTTCATAACTGGTGACCCGTTTAATGTAGAGTCTTATGTGAGGTATCAATGAACTCAGAAGAAACTTTCTTTTTAATTGGTAAAGGTTTGCCCTGACCCCTATGCTTTGGCCACGCCCCCTGTCACAGCTAATGAACTGTATGACGTAGAGTCTTGTGTGAGGTATCATTGAACTCAGCACAGACTTCTGCTGCGTTCATGCCACCTGGGAATAACAGGGACAACCCCGTGATTACGTTGTTTTTCCGACTGCCAGTCATGGTTGGGATGCGTGTTCTTCTTCTTCTGTTATATTGGCGTTTGGCATAACAACTTGTTGCATGACTGCCACCAACGGTTGGCCGTAGCCTAGAGCATCAGGTGTGTGAAAACATGGAGGCCACAATAACAAAAGATTTGCTGCTGTTTTCTTATACGAGCATACAAACAGCACATGGACAGGTGTTTGTTTGTGTTATCTGCAGGACAACCAACGGGAAAGGACACAGATAAGGTGTTTTTTATACATGGGCCTATTTATGAATAATTTGAAACATGTTATGTCTGTGTATGTTTCTTGGCAGAGGCATTTGTCCACAATAAACAATTTATTGTCATTGAAATATGTTCAGTGAACCAAAGTCGCCTACATTAAACGTCAGTTTAACGTCAACAACGTGTCATCAACTGGGAAACTCGGTTAGCAAAATCTAGCCAGAGTTTCCCACCTCTGATTCCCACAGGAAGGGATGTGAATGATGACGTTTTCACTGGGAAAAACGTTTTTCCGATGTCTATGAACGCAGCATTCCTTCTTCATTGGTGATGGTTTGCCCCGCCCCCTACGCTTAAGCCACGCCCCCTTTCATACGTGCTGACCCATCTAAGGCAGAGTCTTGTGTGAGGTATCATTGAACTCAGCAGAGCCTTCCTTATTCATTGGTCATGGCTTGGCCCGCCCCCTATGTTTAAGCCACGCCCCCTTTCATAAATGCTGACCCATCTAAGGTAGAGTCTTGTGTGAGGTATCATTGAACTCAGAAGAGAGTTCCTTTTTAATTGGTGATGGTTTAACCCGCGCCCTATAATTTAGCCATGCCCCTTTTCACAACTAATGAACCATATGACGTAGAGTCTTGTGTTAGGTATCGTTGAACTCAGCAGGGAGTTCCCTTTTCATTTGGTGATGATTTGCAGTGTCTGAGTGCCTCGCAAATGCACGGTCGCAAGGAGCGGCATCTGCCAGTAACCCCGGCACGCGCAGAGGCGCGAGGGCCCGTCCATCGCTGCTTGCAGCATTAATTACAATTATATTTTATCTGGATTGTGTGATTTGCTTGCCCTTTCATTTTACATGCAAATGTAAAATATATCTTTCAGTCAGTAGTAAAGACAAAAGTAGTTAAAATATATAGAATTTATTAAAATAACATCTACACATATGGTGTGTTTAACAATAAAACATTCATCAACATCCATCTGGCCCAGTTTGATGTTGTAGGGGGTCCCTGCTCTCTTTCTTTCATCTAAGGGGTCTGTGGCCTAAAAGAACGCTGGTAAACAAACCAGATAACAAGTATGACCAACATGGTCACACGGTGGTGCTTCTTCTCACAGGGAGTGGGAAAAGAAGGGAAGAAGTCCTCTCCACCGCAGTCCACCATAGCCTAGTCTATATTCTTGACGTTCCACTTCCAGAATTGCTCCGTTAACGATGAGGACTATGGTTAACCTTTTCTCAGATCTCTGCAAGGTAAATCCATCTGTCCAATTTTAAACGTACACATGTTCCACCAAAACAAGCTCCTTCCGAGCAACGGCACCGTTGCTTTTCTCCGGTGCTTAGCACCGCCCAAGACGATTGTGATTGGTTTAAAGAAATGGCAATAAACCAGAGCACGTTTTCCTCCCATCCCCGAATGCTATGTGGAATAGACAGACTCTCAACCAGCCCGATTTGGAGGAGGGTCTAACCGGAGCCAAATCAACACACATGGACGTCCAGCACGCTGAGGTTGCTTCGACAGGTCTCTGCAGTTCTCTGGGCACCACGGCGGACATAGCCAGGGTCCAATTTTTTGCCAATTGGCTTTCAATGGAGAGAAGAACAAAACTGTAGAGCCTATCCTGGCACATTCTTGACCTCAAGTAGTTTTTAACTAATTTAAAGTAAAAGTAAAAAAAGACACAAGACCACAAAAACTACAGCTATTCTGAAATTCCAGACACCAGTCTGATGCCTGTTGGCCAGTAACCTTTCCCTCCATACCCCATTTCTTTCATTAGTGTCCTGTGTCATAACCAACAACAACAACGTACAGATGCATGAACAGGAATGAATTACACGTTTACAATAATACAGTACCAATACAATAATGAATGGCTACAACATGAACGCAGAAACTTCTGCTCGTTTTCAGCCCAGAAAGTGGATCAGCTGCTGGGTTTCCTCCGGCGTCCCTGTGTGATACAGGACGGTATATGTAAAGCACGTATCGATGTCTCCAAAGCAAGTAGTGTTATACACTAATATCAAACGAAATTCGCTGCTAATGGAGTTTAGTTAACACTGTAGACATGCATGGAGTCCATTCAAGGCAGCGTTAACTTTAGCGTTAGCATAGCAAGCTAGCGATTTTTAAAAACATTACATTTACAAATATGGTTGCAAATTTATATGTACAGGACTGTGTAGAGCACAAAACAAGACCGTCGTAAGTTTTAAATCAATTCTTTAAGTCGAAAATACTTACATTTATGGATCTCTCTGGTCGACTGGGCAGCCATGTTTATTTATTCATTTGTTGTTTATTTGAATAGGGACAGATACAAAAAACATAGATTATTACATAAAGAACAATCCGATGCCTGCATCACAGTGTTTATAGCCTTGGCTAATTCACAGCACCTGTCCCTAGAAGGGCTTTTAACAGTTAAAATAATAAAGGAGTCAAATTTTTACAATGAATACAATAAAATGTCCAGAAACCAGTTAGCAGCAACAAAAATAAGTATAGTAAATAAACACATTCACTCGAACCCACACAGATGCACACCTCACTTACACACAGCTATACATTTCATATAGCATGATCACACTGCTGCTGCTGTATGTACCATACTTTTGATAGTTTTTTTAAAGGTGGACATTTTAGTTAGAGTCTTTATGTTTGTAGGAAGCCAGTTCCACAGATTGGCTCCTTTCACAGAAAAAGCATTTTGGGCAAAAGATGTTTTACAAAATGGAACTTTACAGTCTCCACATACAGCAGCTCTTGTGGATCTGGAGGATTCCAGCCTGTTCACAAATTTACAAAGTGGCTCAGGTGCAAGTACAGTCAAACATTTAAAAAACAACTTTATATCTAAGATGAACAAAATTAACAAAGTTTAAGATTTTATATTTATTTAAAATGTAACAGTGATGGAATCGAATGGGCTTTTTATCTAAAAATGTTAGGGCACGGTTATAAAGCCTCTCAATAGGCTTTAGGGTAGTTTGGCTAGCCTGAGACCAAACAGTGGTGCAGTACGACAGGTGGGATAGGATCATAGTATTCAGAAAGACATGAGCACATTCAAATATCAAACTGCTCCTGATCAATCTGAAACAGTTCATACTGGCCTTCATTTTTCTTGAGATGTTTTTAATATGACTTTTAAAATTTAGCTGAGAATCTAAAATCACTCCTAAATATTTTTCTTCTTCTACCTGATCAATGAGTTCACCATTCATTTTAATGTTAAGATCATGTATTATCCGCTTTCTTGTTATAGAAAAACACATAGATTTAGTTTTCGTCAGATTAAGTGTTAAACATGATTTGTTTAGCCAATCATACACTTTCTCAAGACTTTTAGTCAATGTACTGCCGATAACAGGGCTTTTGCCGGACACATAAACCACAGTGTCATCGGCATACATCTGAATTTCAACTTCGGGACATACTTCAGGCAGCTCGTTCACATACAAACTGAAGAGAACAGGCCCCAGTATGGTTCCCTGCGGGATTCCGGTCTTAATTTCACATGGGGCAGATTTTGCATGATCAATAACTACACATTGTTCTCGACCCTGTAAATATGACTCAAACCATGATAATGCCTGGTGTGATGTATTATAAGATGATAATTTTGAGATAAGACGGCTATGATTTATGGTGTCGAAGGCCCTCTTTAAGTCCAGGAATACTGCACCCACGATGTTTCCTTTATCAAGCGGCTGCACAATATTTTCCAATAATGCGCAGATGGCTGTTTCAGTGGAATGGTTCTGTCTGAAACCCTACTGTTGAGGGTGTATATACCGATGTATTTCTAAATATTGAGTTAGTTGTTAATTTGTTAATTTTTGACATTACCGGATCTAGACTTATTGGTCGATAGTTACTAACGTCTGTGGTATTCCCGGACTGAAAGATGGGTTTTACCAGTGACTTTTTCCAAGCATCTGGAAATATTCCAGTTTTAATAGAAACATTTATAATGTGGGTCAAAGGTTGAATGATAACTTGTCATATTTTTTGAGGAAAGTTGCATCTATGTTATAGTTATCTTTGGATAAATTGATATTCAGGTCTGAAATAGCTTTCAATACCACTGCCTGATTCACTTCTAATTTTAAAGG
The DNA here is from genome assembly GCA_023566125.1 of Zingel zingel. Taxonomy (NCBI): domain Eukaryota; kingdom Metazoa; phylum Chordata; class Actinopteri; order Perciformes; family Percidae; genus Zingel; species Zingel zingel. The sequence goes on from CM042324.1 coordinate 37,484,401, forward strand.
AATTCTCATTCTCTGATGACAATATGTGTAAGTTACTGCTATTAGGCTCGTCATCTAAAAAATTAGAAGCAAGATCTTGTACAGATTTAATAAAAAATTTATTAAAAACATTAGCAACTTGAACAGGGTCTGATATGTCCTTTCCTTCACATTTTAATTCATATGAATTATTTGTATTTGCATTAGGTTTAATTAGACTGTTTGTTTCCACATTGCTTTACAATTTCCTTTAGCTTCAGGTAGAATTTTCATATAATAGTTTGCTTTTGAGTTGCGCAATTCTTTTACTACTTGATTTCGTAAACCTTTAAATAACATCAGATCTGTGTCATATCGGGTTTTAAGATTTTAAGGTTTTAGAGCAAAATCTCTTTTTTTAAGTAGCTGTCGTACTGCATCACTTACTTATTTTGATATTAGTTCTTTGAGTTGTTTTCTACTGGATTTATTTAACCAATTAACATTAGTATCTCCATAAATAAGCACCTCACTGTTCGGTTTAAAAGATTTGAGATTTTTTTTTCCAAGTTTCGATAAAAAGTTTGTAGGCAACTAGATGGTGAATTATACACCACAAGGATGTTAAACATCATGCGTGAGGATAGAGCCACATTTACACAAAGACTTTCAAGTGATAAAGATTCATCTAATTGAACTTCCTTGGTCTTAAAGGAGTCTTTAATGTAAACCAGAACTCATCCTCCTCTACTAGTAACCCTGTCCTTTCTATAGCACTTATATCCAGGCCCATCTATCATTGAGGTGGGGATTTTATCATGCATCCAAGTTTCACCTATGCACAAATAATCAAGATTGGAACCAGTTAGCAAAATTCTAATTTCATCACATTTTGGATACAGGCTTCTAAAATTTAAATGCCCTCCTAAAATACCCTTAGGCTTTACTGTGGGATCCCAAATTATTTTCGCATGATTTACTTTCTGGAAAAATAAATATTGTCTCTGCTTTATTATTGCTTGTGATTGCAAAGTTTTTATATTGTCAATAGTGTCCTTGACTGTATGACTTGTACTGACTTTACTCTTAGTATAATCAGTCTTACGATTATGAGCGCCTCTGGATCCTTGCACACAGACGGATGATTGTAAATCCGTCTCCAGTATGGCGTCCTCCGTCTCGTCGACAGAAGAATCCGCGAGAAGAAGGGCGCAGCCCACCGGGCCATCCGCGGGCACAACCCCCGTCGCAGACCGGTCGACGTGGGCACACGGAGCCATTCCCTCCGTGTTCTCCGGTGAAAGTGTGCGAACACTCGGAACCCACAGCTATCTCCCACTGGAGATCTGCAAACCACTTCTGGGTCCGCCGGTCGCCGCAGATGACACACTAGCTCCGCTGCGGGGGCTCCCGCACACCCACCAATCCAGGCTGTCGCTTCCCGGCCCGCCTCCGCACCGGGACCCGGCCCCACACTGGCAGCATGGACCCACTGTGCACACTCAGCGTCTGGACCTGGATTAAGCTGGATATCTCCCGCTAACAGGACCAGGAAGGAGAGATATATTATAGCGCACCCATTATCTTTTTTCCTGCTACCCAGCTCCACTTTGGTGCGTAAGTCTATTACGCGTGCCTTTCCAAACTTCAGGAGGGAATAGTAGATGGTAAATCTACGCGCAAAACTAAGTGGTAGGGGTAAGGGTTAAGACAGAGAAATGAGACGCAGCATTGGCGTCATTTGTAAGGCTGCATGTGTCTAATACACATTGTAGTGCTACCAGAATAGAGGGTAGGTGAGTTGCCACGACTCGTACCGCAGCAATCAGGGCACCCCATCAAGTGTCAGATGATGAAGAGAGCATCCAGTTTTTTCCTTCAAGATTGCCCATCGCTCTGGACTAGCACTAAAGAAATTGTATAGGCGATTAACACTGCCAAACAACGTTGAGGCCTTGGGGCATGACTGAGCTGTGTGTACACCCACCAAATTGAGGGTATGGGGAAGCACAGGGGGAGTACGTAACAAGCAGGTTTTGTTTTAAAATCTGAGCTTGCACGCCTTTCACTTTCCCTGACATGTTGGCTCCATTGTCATAACCCTGTCCCCTACAGTCCTCTAATGGTATGCCCCGGTCTTGCAATACTGCCTGAATCATTTCAGAGATTTCCCTGCCTGTCTTTTTATAAAAGTTTTCAAATAGAGAGAATCTCTTGGTTATCTTCCATACATCACTTTCTACATCTTGATGTACATATCTCAACAATAGCACATTCTGTTTAGTGTGAGAGATGACTGGTGTTGAGTCACATATCACTGAGAAGTAAATTGCAGTTTCTCTTTCTGCCAGGATAGTGTTCAACACTCTTTTGCCACAGAGCTCAATGAATTAATTCTGCATCTCAGGACTCAGTATATTAACCCTGACCCCTCTTTCTTCTTTTCCCTTACTTTTTCCAAGTGCTCGTGTAAAATGGGATCATAATATGTGTAAATATATGAATATGCTAGAGTGCACCATAGCTAATTTTCATCTATTGTCCCTAGGCAGATACATAAAAAGAAAAACATAAAAACAGTAACAAGCATGCAACACCCTCATAGTTTGAGAGGCAAGACAAACACTAACAACAGTCAAGACAAACTACAACAGAACATGTGATTGTCACACATAGGCTTCGTCAGCTAATGAGAGAACAGAAGGCATGGGATGTAATATAAAGCCTCTGCACTCTTTTGCTGACTCAAATTCAAGATACATGGGAAATGGTTTCCCTTCCATATCTTTAGGTGCCATTTTTTTTGTTTTCTCTGTACCTTTACTTGCCATTCTGCATATTATGTCTCTCTGATCATTCGTTAATGTCAGGACGGAAGGTGAGGCTTGGACCCAAATGCAGTTCAAGGATTTAATAATAAACATAAATCAGACAGCAAAGCACGACACGACAGATCTACATGAAACAGAAAAACACACTAACAGGAAAAATGATCTGACAAAAGACAAGGGAAAACATAGAGACTAAATACAGAGGGTAATGAGGACTAACGAGGACAGGTGACACAACAGGTGAAACAAATCAGGGTGGGGCAGAACAATCAAAAAAAGGCGGGAAACAAACAAAGAGAGGAAGAAGCTAGATAAGACAAGGGAGACAAGACAGACTACAAAATAAAACAGGAAACAGAACATAACAGAAAAAACAAGACTACAACAATAAAACAGAACAAAAATACCAAAACCCTGACAGTACCCCCCCCTAAGGGACGGATCCCAGAAGTCCAAAACAAACAGAACAAAAACAACCCAGGGAGGGCGGAGGGGGACCAGAGGAGGGACGAACCAAAAAGTCAAAATAAATCAACCCAGAGGGGCGAGAGTCCGGGTGAGGCAAAAAGCCACTGGTGCTCAGGGAACAGAGAGCACTCGGGGGAAACAGAGGGCCGGTGTGACCTAGGGGCAACAGAGGACCCACTCGGGACAGGGAACAGGGAGACCTCGGCAACAAGGAACAGAGAGTCACTAGGGCACAGGAAACAGAGAGCATTGAGGCACTCAGGGGAAACAGAGGGCCAGTGTGGCCTAGGGGGAACAGGGACAGGGAACAGGAAGGCCTAGGCAATAGGGAACAGAGAGGTCCCGGGACAGAGAGGCCTCGGCAACAGGGGACAGAAGGCAGCAGCGAAGGCAGAAGCCTTCAGGAGGCCGGCGGCGAAGGCAGAGCCCCTCAGGCGGCAGAGCAGGACATCGAGGTCTCAGAGGCAGCCGTCGGCGAAAACAGAACCCTTCAGGCGACCGGTGGTGAAGGTGAAACCCCTCTGGAGGCCGTCCGCGAAGGCGATATCCCTCTGGAGGTCAGCGGCGAAGGCGATACCCCTCAGACGGCCGGTGGCGAGGGTGATATCCCTCAGAAGGCCGTCCGCGAAGGCGAAACCCCTCTGGAGACCGGCGTCGAGGGCGAATCCCCTCTGAAGACCGACGGCGAAGGCGAATCCCTTCTGGAGGCCGTCTGCGAAGGCGAATCCCCTCTGAAGACCGACGGCGAAGGGGAATCCCTTCTGGAGGCCGTCTGCGAAGGCGAATTCCTTCTGGAGGCCGTCTGCGAAGGCAAATCCCTTCTGAAGACAGACGGCGAAGGCGAATCCCTTCTGTAGGCCGGCGGCGAGCAGGTGAAGGGGCAGCTGGGCTGAAGACAGGCGACAGGTCCGCTGGGCTGAAGACAGGCGACGGGTCAGCTGGGCTGGAGACAGGCGACGGGTCCGTCAACAAGGCAACAGGGTCAGGAGTCGGCAAATCCACTGACAGGGGAACTAGAGCAGAAGTCGGCCGGACCACCAACAAAACACGGGGAGCAGGAGTCGGCCGGACCACCGACAAAACACAGAGAGCAGGAGTCGGCCGGACCACCGACAAAACACGAGGGGCAGGAGAAGGGGCAGCTGGGCTGAAGACAGGCGACGAGTCAGCTGGGCTGAGGTCCGCCAAACAGGCAACAGGAAAAGAGGTCGACAGGGGTGCCGACAGGGCATGAGGGGCTGGAGTAGGGCAGACCGAAAACAAAGGCAAAGTCACTGGGGCAGTCTCAGAGACAGTCCCAGGGGCACCGGGGACCGGCATAGTCCCTGGCTTGCCCGTAAGCGTGGACTCTGGGAGAGCGGTCAACGTAGACTCTGGGAGAGCGGTCGACGTAGAGTCAGTCATCGATGTAGACTCTGGGAGAGCGGTCGACGTAGAGTCAGTCGTCGACGCAAAGTCAGTCGTCGACGTAGACTCTGGACGACTGGAAGACTCTGGACGACTGGAAGACTCCTGAAGTGCTGCCGTCGGAGACTCTGGACGGCTGGACGTCAGCTGAGACTCTGGAGGCTCCGTCAGCGCAGACTCTGGAAGCTCCGTCAGCGCAGACTCTGGAAGCTCCGTCAGCGCAGACCCTGGAAGCTCCGTCAGCGCAGACTCTGGGAGGCTGAACGTCAGCCGATACTCAGGGGGGCTAGACGTCAGCCGGGATTCAAGGGGGCAGCTAGCCAGCCGGGGATCAGGAGGGCTGCTAGTCAGCTGGGGATCAGATAGGCTGCTAGTCAGCCGGGGATCTGGGACACAGGACAACCTAGGTATACTAGGAAACACGGAGGCGCCAGGAAACTCGGAAGCACTAGAAAACTCTGAGGCGCCAGAAAACTCGGAGGCGTTAGGGCACCCTGGAACGCAAGGGACGCTAGGAAACTCAGGGGCACTAGAAAACTGCTCGGGGACACTAGGACGGCTGCTAGCTAACCTGGATTCAGGGAAACCGGTAACTAGCTGTGGCTCAGGGAGGTTACTAGCTAGCCGGGGCTCAGAGATGCTGCTAGCTATCCTGGATTCAGAGAAGCTGCTAGCTAGCCTGGATTCAGGGGAGCTGCACGTCGGCCCAGGGTGTGGAGAGCTGCATGTCAGCCCACGGTCTGGGCGGCTGCACGTCTGCAGCGGTTCTGGGCGGCTGCACGTCAGCGGCGGTTCTGGGCGGCTGCACGTCAGCGGCGGTTCTGGAAGGCTGGACGTCAGAGGAGGTTCTAGAAGGCTGCACGTCAGTGGAGGGTCAGGAAAGCTGCACGTCAGCCCAGGGTCAGGAGAGCTGCACGTAAGCCCAGGAAGAAGCTAGATAAGACAAGGGAGACAAGACAGACTACAAAATAAAACAGGAAACAGAACATAACAGAAAAAACAAGACTACCACAGTAAAACAGAACAAAAATACCAAAACCCTGACAGTTAATTTATCTGGCCATAGTCCTGGATCCAAAAACTGGTCTGCACTGCTCTGCCTACTTTCCATTTCCTCATCTCTCATTTCCACACTGTGCACTGCATGAAAAGTGGGATTTTCGTGCCTGTAAACGCCTGTAAATCTCCCTAATTTTCGGCAATTAACGACAATTTACAGCCTGTGAACGTTGCGTTCGTCTGTGCCACATATTGACGGAAATTAACCATGACGTATACATGTGGAGAGCTCCCGTGGAGGTGCTAATGTCTCTAATAAGCATATGAATAGCAGCGAAATCTCTCCTGGCCAGAGAGTGTCTGGCCTAATTAGCATATGAATAGCAACCTGTCTGGCTGGCTTAAATTTCCTCACTCAGGTATTGGCTGAAACCACTACTTTTTAACAAGAAAAATCACTCGTGATTGGTTGGCAGATCACTGCCGTCATTATACTGTGTATATATATATAAAAAATATAATATGCTATTATGTTGTATGTTCATGTCCTTATGATGCTATGGACTACACTATATTACCATCAAGGACATGAATTTATTGAGGAAAGAAAGATTTGCCAGGAACGTGATGTACAAATGCAGCACAAATGCAAACACACAAATACAAAGCATAGGAGATCTGCCTACACAACAAATGGGAAGCTCACGCAGAAGCCCAAAATCCTACAGCAACGTGAAGTGTCTGTTTGCCACCTCGGAGCTGTAGGTAACTGCCGGCATTCTGTCTTAATTCGGTCCATTTTGCAGACGTCTGTGGTGCGTTGCCCTGTACTTCTGAATCAGCTCTAATCTCGACCGCAGCGTGACACAGAGCTCGGTGAAAGGAAAGAAAGGACGGAGGTCGCACAATCCATCCAGCACACTCTGTCTTGCTTCCAGCAGCTGTAAAAACAATAAAGACAATCAGTACTGCGCGATGCACTGCGTATGGACACAACACATCTATTAATGCACCTAAAAAATAGTCACATGACTAAAAACGAATCTAATTAAGTCTTACCCTCTTTCTTCTCGCTCGACTCCGAGCTGAACTCTTCACAGCTTGCGTACTGTCTCGTCTTACAGGCAGCTGGAAAACAATTAAATGAGAGTAGTATGAATTTAAAAAAAAACGTAAGTCGCAGAAAAATTAAACAAGGAAGGAGAAAACAGTTAAAGTTACTTACACACAATGGCATCAATGTCAGCATCATGGATCTGAAAATCTGGACTTATGCTGAGCAAATAGGAGGTCACGGCCTCGTTATGAGGTGAGATTAGTCTGTGTGAACAAAATGTACGGTTAAGATCGGTATAGATCTATTAACGTATCTATTTTCTTATACAGCAGAATGAAAGCATATTCTTTAAATCTTTCCCTTGCTCCGGTCCGTAGCGCCTACAATTTGTCTCTGAGTTGTGAAGACGGCGTACTGCTGCTTGTAAATTACAAGACCAAAAAAAAAAAGCTGAAAGCAGCCAGGCACAAAGCTGTGTTTCTCACGTTTAAACTTGCGTGCATGGTGGGGTTTAAAACATTACTGCCAAAGTTTAAGTAGCCTGTTTAACATGCAAAGACAGTAATTGTACTTGTCAAGAGTTACTAAACAGTACAGACTAGCTTACCGTTTCATTAATAATCATATACTTACGTAGTCTTTTCCTTTTCTGTGGGCGCATCTTACTCCTGTGAGAGAGTAATAGGCAGCAGCAAATGTCACCTTGGAATGTTAATGATGATGGATGACCTTTAGGTCAAGAGGTCCCAAGAGGCCACAAGAGGTCACAAGAGGTCACAAGCTGTCAAAAAGTGATTAATATCGTCCAGATGTTTCTGCCATCAGTTTATGGAACATTCTAGAAGGGTGGAGCCCGGATATTACCAGGGAGGAGACAGGAAGATGCGTATTAATGTCCCGAGACCGGAAATTGCGTATTCAGACGAACCAATGAGCAAGAATTACGGGAAGATGCATTTTCGAATTAACCGGTGAGAGAAGAGGGTTGGATCAATGAGTGGTTTGTTTCGAGCATAAAAAAGGGTGTCTTTTCTGGTTGAGACATAGAAAGACGGCATTTCATTCTACTCACCATGAATGTAAACTTGAATAGCGTTGCTTCAGCGATGGTTGATGAAGACTCTCCACTGAGTCCGTACCGAGGAGGCACCTCCAGCGGGTGGTCTTCTTCACTGATCTGCGAGACTCCGATAACGATATTCCAAGACGCTCTCACGGCACCCGGAGCCCCAAAGAAATGCACATTGTATCTGTGTCGTAGCCAGTTGCCTCCGACTGAATCTCTGCACGAGGAATGGTCTCTACAATCGAGTGGCATGTGTGGAGGTTGGGGTTATGTCTTCAAGTACGAAGAAGGTGAACTCTGCTTTTATCAGCTGAAGGAAGGGGAAAAATTGTCTCCTTCAACGGTCATGGTGAAAATGACCTTCGACGACTGGGGTGTGATGAAGACGTTGCTACAATTTGGTACTTCTCAGAGTAACGCCGATAAAGAAAATGAGGGTGTGAGTGCAGCGACTCAGGATAAAGAGACTCAAACGGCTATGATGGAATGTAAGGAGGAGGAGGAGGCGTATGTAAGCATTTGTAGCAATGATGGAGAGAATCCCGAGGCGCTGCAGCAGCAGCAGCATCCTAGATCGGCCAATTACCCCAGCGATAGCGACTTGGCTAAGATGAACATCATCTTTGGGTCAACATGGCCGTCCGTTACCACAACCTCAGGCCGTTGGTGGTTCCAGGCTCTCCTGCTGCCCAGGGATTCGGAAGTAAAGAGAGCCTGTGACCTGTTTGTTTTGCAAAGATTTAATCCTGACTGCGGTTTATTCCGAACCGTGCTAGTCTTACCAGCGTTGGAATGGGCGGACCGTATGACGGCGATGGGGGATAGGGTTACCAGTCTCTTCCTTAGCAGCCGTGGATGGAAAAATACCCTGGTTGTAAAAAAGACTCTAAACTTTTGACCACGCCTCCATTCCGGAACTTTCCTGACCCCACTACCTCCTTCGAGAACATTCCTAACCACACCCCCTTACAGTATTATAAAGACTGAAGCAGACAGCAACAGAACTCAGCAAGATGTTCAACGGGAAACAGAGGAAGATCACAACGATGTTCGACTCAACAACAAAGAGACCTCTTACCCCGTGGATGAGACCCCTTACCCCTCGGGTCCTCTTTGCCTCCTCAGAAGTGGACAGTCAGAACCTGGTATGCCCGCCGTCGCCTCCGCCCTCTCCCGAGACAGCGACTCTGGACGTGTGTGACTCTGATGAGGACTACGCGAATGTGCAGAACACCGGGGTAGCAGCTACGCCTCCGGATGAGGAAAACCATGATTCATCAGAGGACCGTGATTCATCAGAGGAGGAGGAAAACCCTGGATCTTCAGAAGATGAAATGGATTCGGAAATCCCTGATGAACAGGGTAAGGAGAGTCCTCCAAACGCTCAGGAGGAGATCCCTCCGTCTGATCAGGAGGAGGAGAGCCCTCCGTCTGACCAGGAGGATGAGGTAGACGGTTGGGGCTCTTCTTTCATCATCGACACCATCAAATCGGCGGTTTTTCATCTTCTCAACCTAATTATTCACGACGACAGACGCTCTGAGTGTCATGGCTGTAAGGTTGATCATCCTAGCCAGCGGCAACACGCGTGTCTGGAAGTTCTTGAGGACGACTTTTACAAACGCCGCTTTTACCGGCTGATGAAAAGACTCATCACACCTCGCTTTATTCCCGCTATTCAGAAGCTGTTACTCGCCCGCAACATCGAGACAGAGGATTTCAGAGTCCGAGTGGTGGCCGAGACGTTGCTACACGAACTGAAATTAGCAAAGAAAATCTTTGACCCCATCACGGACATGTATGATAATTTGATCGGGCAAGATTCTGTGAAAATCTTTCAACTGCGGTTGGTCACCGAGTGTTTCCAGGGATCGTAAGGGGGGATATATTCCCCATGCTTTTTGAAAAAAAAAATTTGCTTTTTAATCGCAAACATTTTCATATATGTAACCAATTTGTGTCCTTGAAGATGTACGTAACCAGAATTGTATTTTCCTTTTGAACAAAAAAAAAAAAACAATGTTTTTTAAATGAGTGATGTCCTTGAAGATGTAGTAGTAGTACTCATGTTTTCATATATGTAACCTGTTTAAGAATTGTATTCTTCTTTTTGAAAATAAAATAAAAAAAAAAAATGAATAAAGAGTCATTCTTGCGTACGGGTTTTCATTAGCGGTTTCAGAGGAAAGGATGTCGGAGAAACGGGTGATGGAAAACATCTATTACAATCCGCAACATCCCGGTAGCTTTGGTGGCGTACAACGTCTCCGACAGGGTGTACAGGATGAAACTGGCGAAAAAGTTGGTGTTCGGGAAGTTAAAGATTTCTTATCTGAACAAGATGCTTATACATTGCATAAACCAGCACGAGTACATTTCAAGAGAAACAGAGTGTTTGTTACTAAGCCTTTAAATCAGTTTCAAGCCGACCTATGTGACATGCAGGCCTTGGCTGCACATAACGACGGCTTTAACTATTTACTGACGGTTATCGATGTATTTTCGAAAAAAGCATATGTGCGACCCTTGAAGCGGAAGACGGCTGCCGAGGTTGTAAAAGCGTTTGAATCAGTGTTTCGAGAGAGTTTAATACCCGCCAAGCTACAAACTGACGCCGGTAAAGAATTTTTCAACAAAAGATTTGAGGCTCTGATGAATAAATACGGCATCAATCATTTTAGGACGGCCAGTGACTTAAAGGCATCGGTCGTTGAGAGATATAACCGTACCTTGAAATCCCGCATGTTTAAATATTTCACGGCACGCAACACGAGACGTTACCTCGACGTCTTACCTGCCCTGGTACACAGTTATAATAACGGTTATCACAGCTCTATAAAAATGACGCCTATGGACGTCACGTCGGAGAACGCCAATCAGGTGTTTCACAACCTGTACGGCACCTTCGCCTCTCGTCACAGGAATAAAATAAAGATGTCATTTAAGAAAGGGGATTTGGTACGATTATCCAAGGTGAGAGGCGTGTTTGATAAAAAATACGAACAGAGTTTTACGGACGAAGTCTTTACAGTGTCGGATCGTATTCCACGTACACCTCCCGTATACAAATTAGAAGATTATGACGGCGAACCTATCGAAGGCTCATTTTACGAAGCGGAGCTGCAAAAAGTAAAAATGACCGCAGACAAAATGTTTCAAGTGGAGAAAATCTTAAAACGTCGCACCGTCAAGGGGGAGAAACAGGCTTTTGTGCAGTGGAAAAACTGGCCAGAGAAGTTCAACAGTTGGGTTAAATTGACGGATGTGGTCGGTATATAAAAAGTCGGGGTGCAAAGGACTCTCCGTCACTCGATTTCAATAGAGAATCATGGAACACACTGTCGCCGAGGGCTTTTATGTGACCCTGCCTTCCAACGCCAGTAAGGAAATATTTAAAAATAATACTAGTAGTTGTTACACAATCGATCTGGCTAAACCGATTGAACTGAGCGGCGAATGGGCGGTGGGTCTGTGCGAAATCATATATCCTCGTACGTGGTATAATTTACCGGCAGACTCGTCCTATTTCGAACTGAACCGAGTGACTGATGAACCTAAACCGTTGGTGACGGTAAAATTCAATCGCGGCGCGTACTATAATCGCCCCAAAGATCTCCTGGAATACTTGATCCCGGCTGCCAAAAAGCACGATCCCTCTTTTGATGCTTCTTTCAACAATGCGACCAAATGCATCGACTTCAAAGGCGACGGTCTTTACAAAATTCGTACCTATCCCCCGCTGGCTTACATGTTAGGCTTAAAAGCCGGTGAATGGTGGACGCTCTCCCGACGTCCGTCTACCTACCCGTGTGATTTAAATGCGGGCATATATAACCTCTTTGTATACACCGACATTATTCAGTATCAGGCGGTCGGCGACAGCTACTCACCGCTGCTTTGTGTGGTGAATGTGAAAGATGATTTCGGGGACGTGACTAGTATCAGGTACAATACGGTACATTATATACCGGTGTCTAAAAATTACATCAAAAACATACGCATTGAAATTAAAACCGATCGCAACAGGAACGTCGATTTTGTTTTCGGGAAGACGATTGTGAAATTACACTTTAAACCGGTCCAACGTTCTCTGTAAGATGCTACACATCAAAGAAGATCCTCGCCGCTTTGTAGCGTACTATGAAGGACAAGTAGGCGGGGCTTTACCCGGTTTTTACGGAGCCCCGGTTATGTACGGGCGTGGCATAGGGTCTATCTTTTCGAAATTGTTCAGGTTCGTATCCCCTCTGCTGAAAAAAGGTTTCGCTGTGGCAAAACCGCATCTTAAAACAGCCGCTACAAACATTGCGTCCGACGCCGTGAAAGGATTTATGGGAAAACTGACCAAGAATCAAGAAGGTTCAGGAGGTATTTCGGTCTTGTCCCATAGAGCAAGGAAACGTCCGCCAGGCGAGCGTGTTGTTTCCGCCGCATTTAAAAAACGTGCGACGCTTAAGAAGAGCAAATCAGTCAGGAGACGCGCGCCTAAGAGAAGGAAGTCGCCGCAGAGCTCTGACATATTTTAGCGCAGCACACACACACACACACACACACACACGCACACATACAATGGCTCTTTTACATCAGAAATCAACCGAGTGCACCCTGGCTGAACTGGACCTCTTTTCAGCACCCATGACTCAACTGTCTGTAGAGGATAAAACATATCAAGAATACCAGCCCCTCTCGGCACTGACCGACGGCTCACCCATTGAATTCTTTATACCCGGAGACGGTGAAAAGTATTTGGACTTGAACGACACGTTGTTACACCTCCGAGTTAAAATCACAGAGAAGGATGGGACAGACATCCCCGCCGATACAGCGGTGGGTCTAGTCAATTACCCTCTCAATACAATATTTAGTCAATGCGACGTTATTCTGGGGGATAGACTGATTTCACAATCTAGCGCCACTCATCCTTACAGAGCCATGATAGAAACGTTACTGAATTTTTCAGAGGATACGCTAAAGAGTCAATTTAGCGCCGGCCTGTTTTACAAAGACACTCCCGGGTCAATCGATTCTATAGTAGTGACTAACGGACCGAACAAAGGATTTGTCCAGAGAGCGCAATTCACCGCCGAATCTGGCGAAGTTGAACTTTTAGGACCTCTCCACAGCGACATCTTTTTCTGCGAGTGCCTGTTATTAAACTCTGTTGATTTGAGGATTAAACTTATTCGTAACAGCGACGCGTTTTGCCTTATGGGTGTCCGTGACTCGGAGTTCACCCTGAAGATATTATCAGCCTCTCTGTTTGTTAAAAAGGTCACCGTTTCCCCTGCCGTACGCCTGGGTCACGCAGCGGCCCTGATGAAAGGAAATGCTCTCTATCCACTCTCGCGCGTCAGTGTGAAAACTTACTCTATCCCTGAAAATTCCCGAATTTGTAACCAGGAGAATCTCTTTCTGGGTGCTATGCCCCGCTATTTAGCTTTGGCCATGGTACACCATGACTCTTTTTTAGGCCGTAGAGATCTATCACCCTTTAATTTCAGACATAACGATGTAGAATATCTGGCCTTGTGTCAGGATGGCAGACAGGTTCCTGCTAAAGCCTTTCAGCCCCGTTTCAATAGCGGAAATTCAGTCAGAGAATTTTACAACATGTTTACGGCCACGGGACGCCATCTGAAAGATTTACCTCTAGCCATCAACCGCCGTGAATTTAACGAAGGTTATTCCCTGTTTGTGTTCAATCTTGGCGCGACCGAAGACAGCGACGCCTTGTCTCCCATTTCCAACGGAAATTTGCGTTTGGAGATGCGGTTTAGGGTACCACTGCCTTACACTACAACGCTCATAGTATACGCATGCTACGATTCCATTCTGGAGATCAACGCCAAAAGACAGGTGCTGGTGGATTATTATTAAAAGGATGGATAATCACCGACTAGAACGACTGATGCATCATCTTGTGGGTCATTTATTTCACGGCGTGTGGGCCTCTGATCAACTAGCCGCGCTGAGTCAAACCTTCCGTCTACCTGCCTACTTTATCCCGTCCCACAGACCGGGCGAACATTGGCTGGCATTGACGCTGGAAGAGGGCGGCGGAGCGACTTTTTTCGACTCTTACGGGATCCCCCCTGATTTTGCTCACTACCCCTCAAGCATCCTGCAGTTTCTGGAAAACCGTTCACAGAACATAGAGTATCACAACCGTCAACTACAACACTCATTCTCGGTAGTATGTGGGCAGCATTGTGTTTTTTATCTCTGCCACCGTGCCTGCGGTTTATCGTATAGAGAAATGTTGACTCTGTATCACAATGATGTCTATAAAAATGACCGAATGGTTTCTAATTTTGTCAATAAATATCAAAGGTGCGTCGGTCGAAACCGTTCATCAGAATCTTTTCACCATGGCGCATGCTCTCTAGACATGTTTAGAGATTGTTATCACTTGTAAGAAAGACTCTGTAACCATAAACTTGCGCTTAATAAAACATTTTATTGAAAATGACAGTGTATGGTAACGTTAATCCAAAGTTGACCATCGCGGGGATAATAGCAATGCCTTTTTTCCCTGCGGTAATTTTTCATCAAAATCATCTCCGTCCATTCTGAGCCGAGTGTACTGGGCGCGTGCTTGAGGGTTTTTAAACATGGATGCTGGTATGTTTAATCCATCCAGCACATTTAAGAAACTAACCCATCCTTTAGGTGTTGTTTGGATTTTTTGTTTATTAGTCAGTGAGAGTGTTTTTATCAAGTCGAGCATGTGAGAACCTTTGACAACGCGTCCTTTATAAACAAATTCGCCTCTCGACGTCCAGCCCTGGTCACTCGCGGCTAATTTCTGCATAATATAGAGAGCATTTTTACGGTCGCGCTGGGGTAGGTTTATTATCACCTCGTTTGCCGCTTCATCCAAAATGGTATGGTGGTCAGCGGTTGTTACTACATCCGCTGCTGCTGCTGCTGCTGCTGCTGGCGCTGCTGGTACTGATGCTGATGCAGAGCGTTCATCTTCTGCTGCGTCATCCTGTCGCAGACTGAGAGTGACGTTGTGCACATCTTTCTTACTTTGTTTAAGCAAAGTGAGATATCGTAGTAGCAGAGCTTTGTATCTTTTAGCTTTTTCATATGAATTCAGGCCAGGATCATTTAGCACAGAGGTCATTCTCTCATTCAAATCATCTTCAGCCGTCTGTCTGATGGTCTGTTCCGGTCTAGTCATTTTGCTCAGCTGCAGGGGTGAAATCAAATACATTTTCTTGACTGCCCTCAGAGACATCTTTTATTTTTTCTTATGTTTTTGGAAGCAGACCGCCTAAGAGATTTCCTAAAATAGGAATGGCTGCCGAGAGTAGTGGGAGAATAAAGCCCCCCGTCTGTTTTTTCAGAGCCTGATGTTTACGTTTTAAACTGGTTTTTTTATCGGCCAGCAGCCTGATGATCTTCTTTTGACGTTTCAGTTGTTTGTATTGAGAAGGCGATACAGGCAGATTCCCTTTTAGCAGGTTTAAAGCTACCTCACACAAGGCCTGGAGAAAGTCGGGTGAGCAGTGTTTCAAAATGTCTTTACGTTTTGGAGGCGTCGCGTGGTACAGGGCTTTTAGTAACAGAGCATTCCGTTTTATACGCTCTGACATAGTGATGTCCTACTTTGTTTTTGCTAGGTAAATCGCCGTTTGCTGGTGAGGCAGTAGTCCTGTACGAACCCTGTAACGTTCTGGGCACGAAGGCGTGAGGTCCAGGATTATGTAGCCGTGTTGCTCTTTCGTAGCATCATCAAAACTTTCCAGAAAAAACTGTTTTTGTGAGGGAAAGATCTGATGAGCTAGTACCCTAATCTGAAGTTGATCTCTGGGGTTTTTAAATAGCACCAGATAATTGCTGTTTAAACTTATCGTGCGGCTGTATCTACCTTTGTGAAACACATTTTGCGTCAGCAAAACGACGCTCATGTTTCGATGATGCCTGAAATATGACATCGTCCAGAATGACTAGATGCGATTGCTCGGGAGGAAACATGCTTATATCTTCAAAAGAATCAGGCAGGCCTTCGACAAACTTAATTTTTTTATTCATTTTCTTCATTTCATCGTACATGGGTTGATAACTTGTATAAATCCAGACAATATTTTGAGGTACAACATCCATCACACGCTCACAATTTTCCAGTACAGATTTCAGAAAATACGTCTTGCCGCATCCACTGGGGCCAACTACCAAACATGAAAATGGCACCTTTAACCTCGGATCAAAATCAATCTGTTCCATCCTAGTAGCCAAAAGGTAGAGTTGTGCCGTCGGGAAATAAACGGCGTTTGTCGTACACAACCCTAAACTTTTTCCGGAATGTCGAGTTTTTCAACAGAAACCCTTTTTTATCACGTTTAATGGTGGGTTGAGGAGTCTCAAGGGTCATTTCTCTAGATCCCCCGAGGTAGCCCTCCACCAGCTCTGACACGCTATCAAAGTTGATTTGTTCGCAACATTCACGAGTTTGAGTAATACCCTTCACCTTCATCACAACTTTTTTCTGATTTTTGGTTTGGTACGCATAACTCTTGGGACCGGCGGCGACATATTCTTTAATAGTGTCCCCGTCCAACAGAAAATTACCCAGCTCCAGAGGTGTCTCGCCCTCTTTTGTCACATATATCAGACTGTCTGTATCTGTATAGAGAACGTTCTGTTGCAACTTTTCTAAATAACTGTACAGTTTTAGACGCCCGTAAGCGGTGGTAAACGCCGCAATGAAAATGTTGTTGGTTCGACCGGGAGGCACGAAGCAACGTTCATTGTACGTCCACTGAATCAGGGCCACGTCATCCTCGGTGTCGTTTGTCGGCAAGAAAGACACGTGTCTTAGAGTATATTGTCCTGAAAACGCTAAACTGAAAAGGTGTTCGGGCGATTTGACGAGCGTGGTTTGAACCAAGTTGCTTCTTTGTGCAAACTTTCCCCAAAAATGATTCAAACAAGATTTTGACATCTGCCTCTTGGCCGGATTTACCTCAATTTTTTCGGGGTTTAAGCGGATGCCTTGATGCAGCTCATAGTCTTTTATGTATTTCTGCCTACTCTCGTCGTCCACGGCCTCAGATGGAAAGCCTGAGGCCTCCTGCTTCCCCTTTAAAAAGGTATGTATATACCCCACAAAAAGAGTGTTGCTATGTGCTTCAAAGTGCCACACTTCCGTGACTTTAGACACAGTGTACCCCAGCTGTATGGCTTTTTGTAACTCGGCAGTCACCCAGACCCTGGTCAAAGCTTGGGCTTCCTCGTCATGAGTACATGAGCTGTTTTGATTATTGGTTTCCGCGCAGGCAGAGCAGAGTGTAAATACTAATTTACCTTGAGTTGTTTTATAAGGCAGAACGGGAAAATACAGACCACGTGGTGGGTACACGACCGCTCTGACCAGACCAAAGTAGTTTTGAATTTCCTCAAAGTCTCTATGAATGATGACCGGATGTCCTAAAGGGTAGGAACCAGTGGCATTGACGTATGGATACAGAGAGGTAACGTCGACATAGCGCACAGTTTCGCCGGGCGCCGCAGTGTACCGTAGTCGCATAGCGCTGGTCCTACCCCCGTAAAGGGCTGCGCGAGGAGAGAGAGGTTCTGGAGAATGAAATTTCTTCATAAACTCTCTCACGCCCGGGTGTGTTTTTTTCATTTCGGTCCATACGTGCTCTCTCATCACCACCGTACGGAGACCGTGAGCAACCCTCAGCTGATGCAATTTCTCCTCGCTAGCCGCGTGCATCTCCTCAAAGGGGATTCCCGTCATAGGGCAGATATCGTGAGGCCTAAAACAGGTGGGACAACCGTGGAAAAAGCATCCTTGAAACTCCCACGCGTACTCCACCCCCTCTACATGCGCATGCCCGTCTACAAAGTACGGACCGACCTTTTTTTCCCCGCGGTTTAGAGCATGTTGAATGAAAATGTTTTTCGAAAACATCACCCATTCCAGCCACTGAATCGAGCTGCACGAGTATTTTTTGAATTGACGTCTGTAATCGTCGGGTGAAGGGATCGCGAGTGTCTTTTCAGGCAGGAAATTTGTCTGGAAAACCTTCATACAGGCGGAGGATATCGTGAGGCTGTTAAAAGGATCCACGCGCGTCTCGCGTATGAACTGCTCTCTGAATTTCAGGCACCCCTCAACAAGAATGTCAACGTCATTTTTACAATAGAACACAGACTCTTTTTCAAAGTTGAAGACACCCTGAGAGGCCTCTCTGTACCATCTGTAAAACTCTTCCCGCAGAGTCGGCGTCATGCTTTCTACCCCATAATCTGATGGCGGTGGGTAGGCTCCGATGTAGTTTAGATGCAGACGTGAACTGAATTTGTGAGGAAAGTGGCCTTTTGACTTGTCTGCAAAGCCCAGAGCCTTGGGCATTGCGGCGAGTTTCATGCTAAGAAAAGATAGAGAGTCGATAAAACGTAGCCGGTAATCAGTTTCCGTGAAACTGATAATCTTACTTCCCTGCATCAGGACCGTCGGGGTCATACCTAAACGGATCATGCTTTTTAGGATCAGATAACTGTCGAATCCTTTTGCGTTATGCGCGATAAATGTAGCGTTACGATAGCGGGGTTTCCTGAACTTCACAAGGAACTTTTCGACGCAATCTATGCCATAACACTGCCATTCTTCACCCTGTAAAGATTGTGTACACACTAGATAGGCCTGATGTTCACCGACCCTGTTGCTGAATGTTTCAAAGTCGTAAAAAACTACATTTTGCGCGTGTTCTTCTTCTACCTTCAGAGGTCGTATATAGCACTGGTGTGGTTCAGAATCATTAGTTCCCTCCCCACAAACTCTACATTTTTCACGCGGGCATTTGTGCTCTGCACAAGCATCGAAAAGGTATCTACATTTCGGACATTTGTGAAACTTTCGACAGGTACTGAGGTTTGAATCAGTCAAAGACTTTTTGTGTTTCTCATAACACGTGCGTGTACGGCAAGTCCTATTGCATTCCGCACAGTACACCGCGTCAGTGTATTCTGTAGCACATGTTGGGTCGAGGCAGAGATTGCAATGACCCGGACAATAGTGTTTCTCGCTCCGACAGTAACTTCTGTAGCAGTAATGACAGACATTATCAACCCCTAAAAACCCTTTAAGATTTTTTATTCCGTAGTAGTGGTCTTGAAGCAAGAATAAAAACACGGGATTGTCAGACTTTGGGTAGTCTGTTTCAAAATGGGAGATGGCACGCTCCTCTGGTCCTCGGTAAAACACTACAATTTTACGCTTTACTATCTGCTCAAATGTATTGACCTGACTGAGGGTTACATCTGTTTGATCGCTCAGACCCGCGCGATGCTGCAATTCTCTAGCCTCCTCAAAAGCTTGTATATCAGTGAGTTCAGGGTTGATAAGCAGAGCCAGGCAGATGGCAAAACATAGCTTGTTGTTGCGGTTGTGCGTTATATACAAATGTTTTCTTTTCTTTTGAATGATTTCACCGTCGATAGTTTTTTTAATTTTACGCTTAACACCACCACCTCCTCGTGGGTTGCGCACCACATGAATAACTAATTCTAGATTGGACGCGTCGTCAATATTTCGTTTAGACTGTATCAACCTCTCCAGTAATCCTTCAAAAACGGTCTGAAAGTCGACACCCCTCTCACTGACTCGAATGATATCATGTTCTTGCGCATTTTCGGCTATTATTTCGACCTGGACGATGTCATTAGGTCTAACCTCTGGTCTCACTCTCTCAGCTAAGCCGGCAAAATTCCCTGAAACCTCTTGATAAAATTGGGCTAGATCGGGTACATTTCCGAGGGGTGGTATGACAACGTTTTGACGGAATTCTAAATTACCAAAGCGATCGCGTCTTCTTAGCAAAATGTCCTCGTTCTGATTTTCCGCATGTTGCAGCGCGTCTTCTACAGGTTGAACGTCAGGAGAGTTAATCTGACTCTCTGCTAGCGGCTGTGGCTCGGTGTTTGCGATATTTAAAGCAGGGTCTGCGTTGGAGGCATTTAACGTTTGTGTGGCCGTAAGTAGCTCGGCCTCTGGTGGCCGCGATGGCTCGGTGTTTGCAATATTTAAAGCAGGGTCTGCGTTGGAGGTATTTAGCGTTTGTATAATGGCAAGTAGATCGGGTGGTATGTACTGTATTGGTCCGCCATTTGATTCATCGATAGCCCCTAGTAATTCGAGCGGTATGTACTGTATTGGTCCGCCATTTAATTCATCGACAGCCCCTAGTAATTCGAGCGGTATTATACAAGGTTGCTCAGGATCCATTTGTGGGTGAAAAAATTATGAAATATGAAAAAAAAAAAAATAAAAATAAAAAAATAAAAATAAAAAAAAGTCACACCTTACAACTTTTTACATATCTGAAGAATTGTCTGGAAATTGGCCAACAACAATCTGATGGTGTCCAAATTGTTTTCACGGTCTCTCCCCCGTCTCACTCTCTGGTCTCTGTGAACGCTCCTTCGTTCTGCATCTGTTCAGAGAACATACATCTTCAAATAAATATATTTAATTATAAATACAGTAATAATAATAAAATATATAAATAACATTACCTCTGAAGGGTTCAGTCCTCCCCCTAACACGTCTAACTCGAGGGCCTCGATGAAACTGTACTGGTTCTGTCATAAAACAGAGAAAATACATTTGTAAATAAATATATTTAATTATATATAAATGAATAATAAAATAAAAATATCAATAGCAAATTACCTCTGAATCGTGTAGGGGTACGCAAAGTCCTGGGTCTCTTCTCGGAGGGCACTGTTTCTGTAATAACATTTTATAACGTCGGTTTATAAGTGTTTTCCCTCTACTCCTTCACACACACACACACATGCACCCACACACCCAGGCAGAGGGGCCTTATCTATCTCTCTCTCTCTCTCTCTGTTTCACTCTATCTTTTCCATAAAAATAAGAAAAACAGCATCGGCAGTAAGGGGTATAATATAAAATAACATAAAATAACTTACCCAGGCCTTCCTCTAACGGTTGTTCAGGAGTGGAAACCGTCTGCGGAGGTTGAGTTTGCACAGGGCCCGGTAACTCTGCTATTTCTGGCTGTCCCGGCTGTCTTTCGATATGGTCTGAAGGAATAATTTCCCCTGCATTATCATCAAATACATTCAGAATCCCGTCATCTTCTTCTTCTTCTTCTTCTTCTTCTTCTTCTTCTTCTTCTTCTTCTTCTTCTTCTCCCTCCTCCTCCTCTTCTTCTTCTTCTTCTTCTTCTTCTTCTTCTTCTTCTTCTTCGTCTTCAGAGATGTCAGGGGAGGTTGGGGCACTGTTCTCTGGGTATGTAGTTTCTATAAAACCATTCAACAATCCTGGTTTAAAAAGCGTTAACAAAGTTTTAAACTAAGTATCTCTCTCTCTCTCTCTCTCTCTCTCTCTCTCTCTCTCTCTCTCAGTCCCACTGTCTCTCTATCACTCTAACCCCTCTTGTTCACACCCATTCACCGCGCCGCCCTTACACACACCCAACCCACCCTCACACAATTGTCTCTCCCTCAATCTCACTCTGTGTTTTAAATTGTAAGGCATTAATAAGTTAAAAAACAAACGTGGTATGCCTCTCCAGTAAGAGATGTAGTGTTAAATAAAAATAGCTTACCCATTTGCAGGGGCGTCATGGGTTGGGCAGTGGGGGGAATTTCGTCAGGTATTTCAACTCTTTCCAACAGAGGCTGTAGTGGCTGTCTGAATTCTGTCTCAATCGTCACAACAGGGACACTAATTGTCCGGGTACTGCGCCGTGGTTTCAAGATCCCCATTAAAGACTGCCGGATTTTGATAATATGCTCTGGCAACGTTGTCGATCACGTCTTGGGTGAAAGAAAAGGTAAGATAGATCAAGTTATTTTATTAGTGTCATTAATAAAGCATTAAATGATAAAACTTACCATAGTCAGCGTCTGTAATTATAATGTCTCTGAAGTCATCAATGCAGTCTGTTAGGAAGAATAGATATAGTAGTTGAACATTTTCAGAACACTTATATACTACAATAATAATAATAAGAGGTAATAATATAGAACTTGCCTAAAAGGCTGTGTGGATGCGTCATTCTGGCTCCAGGTTAAAAGTCCTTCTGTGACTGAAATGGTTCACATTGTGACGACCTTGGACACATATTTTTTTTTGTTTTTTGTTTTTTTTTTCACCACATGGTAGAAGAATAAAAACTTTAGGGACTGTTTGTGTGTGCGTCGAGATGCATTGACCTGGCCCATTCACGCTGATTAGAGTTACTTCCTTAGCCAGTTGTAAAAGGACCTCTTAAATCAATGGGCAGAGAGGGAGAAGTGTGAGTGTGTGTGTGTGTGTGTGTGTGTGTGTGTGTGTGGGTGCATGTGTGTGTGTGTGTGTGTGTGTCTGTGTTAACTGCTTCATTGGTACACATCTTCCTGTCTCCTCCCTGGTAATATACGGTCTCGACCCTTCTAGAAATTTCTGGGATAATCCTTGCAGAAACATATGTCGACCATAAATCAATGGGCAGAGAGGGAGAAGTGTGTGTGTGTGTGTGTGTGTGTGGGTGCATCTTGTGCAGAGATTCAGTCGGAGGCAACTGGCTACGACACAGATACAATGTGCATTTCTTTGGGGCTCCGGGTGCCGTGAGAGCGTCTTGGAATATCGTTATCGGAGTCTCGCAGATCAGTGAAGAAGACCACCCGCTGGAGGTGCCTCCTCGGTACGGACTCAGTGGAGAGTCTTCATCAACCATCGCTGAAGCAACGCTATTCAAGTTTACATTCATGGTGAGTAGAATGAAATGCCGTCTTTCTATGTCTCAACCAGAAAAGACACCCTTTTTTATGCTCGAAACAAACCACTCATTGATCCAACCCTCTTCTCTCACTGGTTAATTCGAAAATGCATCTTCCAGTAATTCTTGCTCATTGGTTCGTCTGAATACGCAATTTCCGGTCTCGGGACATTAATACGCATCTTCCTGTCTCCTCCCTGGTAATATCCGGGCTCCACCCTTCTAGAATGTTCCATAAACTGATGGCAGAAACATCTGGACGATATTAATCACTTTTTGACAGCTTGTGACCTCTTGTGACCTCTTGTGGCCTCTTGGGACCTCTTGACCTAAAGGTCATCCATCATCATTAACATTCCAAAGTGACATTTGCTGCTGCCTATTACTCTCTCCTGTGTGTTTCCTTTTTCTTAGGTTTGTTGTGCTCCCATGATAAGCAAGTGAAGGCAGGGGGAGAATAGGATAGCAGAGAAACCAGCAGGGCGCACACAGCGCACAGGCTGGTGTGGAGGTGAATTACATTGAGCCATTTGAGACAGGAGACCAAAATAAATAGGGGGTCAATAATGAAACGACACATCGACTAAAAAAAATTGCTGTCAACTTGGATTACCGATCAATTTATTCTTTTTGGTGTTTTTCATTTGAGCGTTTTAATGGAATACTGGGGAAGTTTAATAACAATAGGACAACTGAAGTCCAGATTATGAGGCCATTTCAGCAGAGCCAACAGCTTCATTTGCCATGGACATGTGAATATGGTGCTGAATTTGCCAGTATTTTAAGAAGACAAATGGTTGGGACTTCGTCATGCAATGACACAGCTGAAATGCTTCATGTGAAGCACAGTGTTTTGGTGTCAGCAGAAAGACTTCTCTTAGAAAACTGTACAGTAGTGCCTCTGTCTCCATTCCACCAGACAATCTTGGATGAGCAAGACCAAAGAAAAGGTCACTGTAGTCATGCCACTATGCACAGTGGTTGAGCTCTAGGAGACTGTGATGTGGTTTGCATGGAATGCACATTTTACCTTTGTGGCAAAGCCTGATAAAAACTAATTGTTGAAATAAATTGTTTTGTGTATCTTTTTTACATAACATTGGCCATTGCTAATGACAAATACAGTAATTAATCTAGCATACTTTCATTAAATAAATTCATTCAAGCTAAAATGTAAGAGTCTATAATTAGGCTTTACTGAGCCTAATCTATTTATACCAGAGATTTTCTTAAAATTAAGTTAATACCTTTTTAGAAAAACGTCACCTGGGGTAAAACTCCCCCTGCTGCTACCCTGATTTGCATTTGTATAGCTCACAGCATTTTCATTTATATGTTAGAGCCTCCCTTAGAATTAAGGGGAGTGGGGTCATGGGGGGACAACTGCCAAGCAAGGCCCACGTCAATTTCCGACAATTCACGGCAGTTTTTGGTGTTGCCTGTAAATTGCTGTGTGCAGTCATAAACCTGAACTTTCACGACAATCTACAGTGCCGCTTACTGATGAAAATACCACTTTTCATGCAGTGGTGCTCAGAGGAACACTCATGCTCCCTGCTGTCTTCACTCCCATCATCCTCAATCAGATATTCTCTATCATCTTTCTCTATGAAGGATACATTTGATATTAACATCTTATCCTAATTGTAACCTAATATAATAAAACACTCTAAGATGTTAGTGTTACTTAACCCTTGTGTTGTCTTCCATTGGACCATACACTTGTCGTCCTCCCGGGCCAAAACAAGTGTCCATTTTTTTACACTTCTTTTCACTACCATGTGTAGACACCACTAACACCAACTTATTACTAGTTGTACACTTATTTGTGGAATTCATGGTCAATAAACCTAATTTATAGGAAATTATACGTAATCCTTGAGTTAAAAAAGCAAAAATTATGAATTATTTTGATTAATATTAAAGGAAGGATAATCAAAGACTGGTATATGTCAACGTTCAGTTTGGATACTGTTTCGAAATGTTTACATTTCTTTTTCAAATGCTGAAAAATTTATCAAAACACCCCAAATTCAATGGTTCAAATCAATTGTGGTTAATTAAAATTAGGAAGTTAAAAAGAAACCCATATTTCTGATATAGACATTTAGAAAATGGGTCAAATTTGACCCAAACACACGGGTTAACACCTTTCAGTCAAAATGACTAAACATGGTTTGATTTAATTTTGATATGAGCTCACCTTGTCTCAAATCCAAAGAGGAGGCTGAGGGGTCTTTTGCTACTCCACTCCCTGGTGTGACAGTTTCTGAAACTGAGGGCCATGTGTTTCACGATATTAAGATCAGCTTCTACTAAATCTGACATAACTGTAATCTTGACACTAGAACTGCAAGCAGTTATGAATGGGGTCCAAGCCTCCCTGGCGCGAGTCGCCCCTGACGACGCTAAGAGCCTACAGAAGCGGAGCCCGCGAAAGAACCCAAAGCACGATGACGGTGAGGCAAAAGTCAGGAAATTTGACCAAGTGCGAGGTCCAAAGTCTGTAGTGAAATGCAATTACAAATTTCCTCTTCATTGCATAAAAGACCAAAACACTTCTACCTCAATTATAGCGCCCGCTAAAAGGTTGATCATCACCAAATCTGGTGGAGACCGCAGAGTGACATGTCGAACAATAACCTCAAGTTTTGTGATAATTGCATTTACTGCAGCAGAGATATTTTCATTGCAAATTATTCCCATTTAAATGCATTGACTTAAAGGCCTCTACGTTCATTATAGCGCCCCCTAACGGCCGATTTTCACCAAATTTGGCAGGGAGGCTTGGTGTGGGATGTCGAACAACAATACATAGTTTTGCTCCGATACCTATTAATTTGGCCGTGATATGCTAACGTTCGTGTTTTGTGGCTAGCTACGAAAATTTGTTTGGTTGTAAATTGCAAATGGTGTAAAGTAGCAAAATTCTTTTGATAACTTTAGGTCAGGTCCGTATGGAGATGCTACCTACCAAGTTTCGTGCTAATAGCTCGCACGGCCTAGGAGGAGATAGAAAAAGTTTGTTTTGCGCATTGCGCGATATTGCGAAAGAACTTCTTAGTTAATGGGCGTGGCCTATATCATCAGACCTACGTGGATATAAGGGGTTCTAATCTGTGATGTAGACTGTGGGAGTTATAGGCAAAAAACCATTGTACATCTACACTTTAAATTTTAAGTTGCTCACATTAGTGTAAGTGGTGAATCAAAACCTGGGTCCCATATGCCACGCCCACTTTGACGAATCAATACCCCACTGTAGGCGTGGCCTCAGGAGTGGTCCGAGATGGTACACTCAAAATTTTGTAAAAATCCGATGAGCCATTGATGAGATATAAACTTTTTGTACTTATAGTGCCCCTTAGTGGCCAATTTTTGTAAAATTGGTTGGGGAGCCTTATACGATCATGACAAACAAGAATCTCAAGATTTGCAATGATACCATTTATTTTGGCCGAGATATGGCAACGTTTGTGTCTTCGTAGCTAGCTACACAAATTTGTTTGTGCTTATTTTATGCAATTTTTACCTGACAAATGTCTTTTGATAACTTTTTGTCAGGTCGGTCTGGAGATGCTACGTACCAAGTTTCATGCAGATCCATCGCATGGTCTAGGAGGAGTAAGAAAAAGCAGGTTTACGATAAATCGCGATTTTTCATGCATAAAAGTCTAGGCGGAAATGGGCGTGGCCTATATCACGTGATTCAGCTGGATCCAGTGAACGCATAGATGTATGGTTTTTAAATGTTGGGTGTACGGTGTGGGAGTTATAAGGCCAAACGCGTTTTTTCTGCTATAGCGCCACCTAGTGGTGTAAATGGCTGATTTTTTTTGTCCGAGGTCCCTGCAGAGATCTGGACCAGTCCTGAAAACGGCACCCCCCCCACCATGTACGGTTTAGGCTGTTTTATCGGCGGAAGAATAATAATAAAAAGAAACCTTAGAAAAGCAATAGGGTTCCACAGCCCTGCTGTGCGAACAGCATAGCTTCGCTACCGCCCGTTCTTCCAGCCTCTGGCTTGGACCCCTAGTGATATGTATCTACTGCTGAGCTACCAAGATACCTATGATACTGATTAGCCTATTATTGCTAATTATAGCCTATTAATTTAAAATTAAACATGTTTCAAATTATAATGGTGAGTTGTATGCAAACAGCATTGTTAGTGTAGTTTATTTATTTAGCCTTTACCTCAGATTACATGTATAACCAAATTATCATTTGAAAGTGTATGTTCTTTCAATGGGTTGAAAGAACATACACTTTCAACCCAACATACACAATGGGTTGTCTTGTCAATGGGTTGTCTAGCACTAACGTTCGCGGAGATATTCAAGCAGTTTAGCACCTACCTGCGGTGTTGAATTTGTACAGTCTGTCTCCAACATGGTCTCATAGACTATAAAAAAAAACTTAGCTAGCTGACCTTAGCTAGCTATACACTTCGATGTTTTACTTTTTAAAACATTTTGAAGGTTCTGTAACGTTAGTATTTCAATAATAGATTAATAATTAGTATATGTTATGTTTTATAGTTTGGGGTTAACTTACCTTAAGTAGCTTACAAGCTGGGGCGAATCATGCAGGAGCAACCACATTAGCCGAGAAAGCAGCCGAGAGAGTAGCAACATTACTTAACCTAGCTTCTTAGCCTTAGCGTCGAGCTAGATGGGCGTGGTTTCAGCAAACAATTTTCATTCCGAACCCGCCCTGCCCACCTCAGCTCCACCTCCTGACGTCAGTACTACCAAGATAACTTCATTCAGGCTCTTCAAAAACCAATGTGTGACTTTGTCCATTTTTTATTTTTATTTTTTTTACAGTCACTGGTTGCTAACCTGACACCGCCAGCAGGATTGCTTCGCATTTGCTCGGCATATCCATCTGGGAACTTTCCATTGGAGAACTTTTGGGAAGGTCGAAAATACTGGTTAGCTGATTGGATAAACCATCTGTCTATCACCACCTATGTTGGTGATAGACGGGCCAAATCAACCAATCAGATCAATGAAGCTAGCTAAGTTAGTGAAGCTAGCTAAGTTAGTGAAGCTAGCGTTAGTTTGGCTTCAAGGACCTTGCAGTTCTTCTAATGCCATCGTTGAACATACAATTAAGTTAGGTAACGTAGCCAACGTTAACGTCAGGGTTCGAATTATGTGGGAGCCAGTGTTTGGGGGTCTCTAAAAATCATCAGCACCATTATTTAAATCACAAATAAAGCACTTTTCCCAAATACACGGAGCTCTGAAGCAGACCTGTGCGTCGCTTTGTGTCCACTCTCGCTGTAAAAATAGAGATGAGCAGCGCGCCTTCCGTCTGTAGTTTGTACAGCTTCAGGTTTATAATGGACGCGCTCTGCTGCCGACATGCTGCGGCAGATGTGTCACGTTTGTGCTCCGTGTATTTCTGTCGTAGTTTTGGTTTCCCACCTCGATGTACAGCAGCGCACAGCCACTTCCCTAAACTTTGTCTCATTCAGAGACCAGAGTCTCAAACAAGGCTCTGTGTCTGTCAGGAGGTCTGAGCTCTACCGTATCAGCAGAGCAATCACATAATGTACTATGGTGCAGGTAGATAATTTTCTGAAGTCTAGTGACTTTATTCTTGTAATAGCCTATTATCAATTTATTTTTCTCAAAATATCACGACGTGTGAGTGATGTTGATTGATGATTAACACATCTGAAATATTACAGACCAGGGTTCACATTTATAAACGTGGCGTACGCACAAAACGGGGCTGAAAATTTGCGTACGCCACTTCCCACGCAAAGGTTGTGATTTATAAAAAACAAACTTGACGGCAGAATTTGCGGTCCTCCACGCAAACTCTGACCCATGCGTACGCACATTTTGGAGACAAAATAGGAAGTGGCGACGCAGATGGTGAGGTGGTGAACTGAAGTCAGACTGCAGAAAGTAAAAGGGAATAATGATTACTCGTAATATTTTCAAGTATTGATGCCTCACGCACATTTTTTCACTCCATATCGTTATCATGAAGATTAAATCCAGAAGTGTTATTTGCGCTTGTACTGAGTGATAGTTGTTCTATAAACACCTCCAACTCAAATCTTAAATACAGCGCTGTCTCACTGTCACATTGTCCACTACGGAGCATAGGAGGAGGAGATGGCCCGACTGCATGGTAACATTTAAATACCCTAGCATTAGATAACGGCAAAACACCGTGTAGCCTAAATAACTAAATATATGTCTTTAATACTGTGCATATATCATCAAATGTCAAAGTCTGTAAATACAGCCGTTAAGCTCTTGAGTAATCGTTACCCTTCATGTCCTTGTTATCAGTCCAACTTTAATACTGTTTGTGACAATTCCTGCATGAAGAAAAGTGTGTTTGCCTATTACACTTTCTTTCGTCTTCAAATTGTATCTCGGGGTGGGGGATACCACTAGTTAATGCTTCGATTTTGGCAAGGTGTAAACAATCACAAATTGTTGTAAACATAGAAATACTGCGGTGAACCCATGCGTAATGCTGCATGATGGCACTGCTGGACCTGCAGGAGGACTACGCTAATGGAAGAATCAGGAGAAAAAGAGGCTTCAGGGACCATGACGAATACTGGCTAATATGCCAATTTAAATTCGCTAAAGCTGAGCTCTTGGATCTATGTACTGAATTGGGTCCAGTAGAGGGGGCAACGCGCCGCAACCATGCCATCCAGGTCCAAATACAGGTCCTCCCACCCTGGGGGCCACCGGCTGTTTCCAGAGGGAAATGGCAGACAGCCAAGTGTTTGTTTTGTTTTTTTATTTATTTTATAAATATTATTTATTTATATATATATATATATATATATATATATATATATATATATATATATATATATATATATATATAATCTTCAACTTTATCACTAAGGCTTGTTTGGGTATAATATATAGTTCTGTTAAATCGTATTATATATGTCTGGTATATCGAAGCTGTCCCTGAGTGCCGTAATGCCTGCCGTTTTGGATGCATTATTAATACATGTAGTTATAGACCAGGTTTCCCTACACTGTGCAAGACAGGCTTAAATTATAATTCAATTTGCAGAAATTCCTGAACGTCTGAGAAGTTTTTTGTTTTTTTTCTCCGTCAGTCAACATGATTCGGTGTAACAACTGCCAGTGTCATTCATATACTGATCAACATTCACGAGGTGCTTTGCATTGACTATTTATGGTTAAAAATACAGGGCGGAATAAGAGGCTGATTCACGTACACACACTTGTAGGTAATCTCTGATTTATAAAGGGAACATTGCTTGCAGGTGTGCGTACACACAGTTTTATAAATGAGACCCCAGGGCTTTATTAATCCATTAAAATGAATAATGTATCATTGAGGTGAATAATTGTCATGTGCACATTTAAGGTTACTTCCTCAACAAAAGATGCAAAAGAGGAGGGAAGAGTAAAGGATGCTAGGCTACATGTGTGCTGACTCAGCTATAATTACAAAAGTCGATCTACAGGAAAATAAATAGCAATACAGAATGCCTGAGAGCCTTATTGTAATATACTCCATTATGTTTTTATATTTGGATTGTAATCTATGTTTCCCTTTAAAGTAGGGCTGTCAACCGATCAATTTTTTTAAAATTGCGATTAAATTGCTGAACTTCTATAGTTAATCGTGATTAATCACATATTTTATCAAATGATTAAAATTCTATTATTTTTTGCATTTCAGAACAGTTTTTAAGTACATATTAACAATCGAAAGAAATTTTTACCAGTGTATCTTGATTGGGAATCAAATGAATGCAAAGAAAGTTACTTTATGAACTTGATTTTAAGATTTGTAATTATTTATTTACTGTAAACAAAAGAAAAATGTTTGAATCTCATTATTGCACAATTCCTCCAAGTACCTAACTAAAAAACTAAAAATCCCTATCCTTACTAGAGTCAATATAGTGTTTAGTAACTCCTAAATAATGTTGATTACTCACTGACGTCCAGTGATCACCGGTTAATGAGACAGCGTTTGCAGCACTTTGCAGCTGTTCCAGTTGGGCTGCTTTCTCCATGTCATACAGGCCGTGTATGGTGAAACTACTGTCCCCCTCGACGAGATCAGAACATGCCAACCGTAGGGAGCACTTCTTTAAGTTCTGAGTCCTCTACGATGCTGACAGGTCTGCAGTTAGTTGCCACCAGTTTCGCAACAGCTGTAGTAATTTTTGGGATTTGGTTTCATCCACAGGTCGGCAAGTAGCACTCTGTAGCATGCTAGTGGGTAGCATCACATTAACTGTACTACTATGCTTAGCTCCGTAGGTGGTAGCTCAAGCTTGACGTGCTTCGGTGATATTTTAATTCGGCTTTACACAATGTGCATATGGCTTTCGACTTGTCTACGAGCCGTCCGGGAGTTCTGGAAAATAAAAAGCGCCATTCATGATTTCATTGCTGCTGTCTTTCTCCATCATCCTGCAGCCTGCAGCAGCAGGATGTGTCACGAGGAAGTGGCAGCTTGATGATAAGTAACGGTGCTGCAAAGGGTCAAAATAGTAGCCTGTTAGGCATGACGCAAAGCTGAGTCAAGTGTAAAATAAATTAATAAATGCTGGCATGCGATTAAAAAGAATTAATCGCATCGGCCCTTAATTGCGTTGCGATTAACGTGTTAATGCTGACAGCCCTACTTTAAAGATATTTCCAGCATACATTGATTCAGAAAAAGGTAAATAGGTGCATAAAAATTCACCAGAATGCAGGAAATGAAATGTTTAATGCTCAAAATTTGCTGCTCATAGACTACTTTTTTAAAAAAAATTTTATTTAAAAGAGACCCCCACAAAATCACCATTTGAACCCTGGTTAACGTTTTTAAACTTACCATTTGTATGTGACATGAACCTCATCAACGACAATCCCCACCAAGTTTTCACGGTACACTTCTGAAGAAGAGAAAAAACATCTTTTCCTCCGAGAAAGCCTCCAGTGCCGTTTTTTGCTCTTCTTTCAATGAAGGAATACTTTCTAATTCGGATAACACTTGCGCGATAGCTACGCTCATCTCATCCATGGAAGCCGACTGAACAGTCTAAACAACTGTTGTGTCATACGTAAACCTGCCTCAAAACCAACGCCGATTGGTCAGTCGTTTGGTGAACGGCTCCAAATTTTCTCTATCTCAAGATGCCAGACTGATCTGCGAGATCAGGACGGTCTCACAAGGCTATCTGGTTGCAGCCTTGCAGGCATCAAATTCAAAATGAGTGAATATTTGCAAAAAAACAATAAGCTGTATAAGTTTGAACATTAAATATATTGTCTTTGTAGTGTATTCAATTGAATATAGGTTGAAAAGGATTTGCAAATCATTGTATTCTGTTTTTATTTACATTGTACACAACGTCCCAACTTCATTATATATAGCCTACATTAGAAGGCAGGTGGCAGAACTGGCGTCAGGAAAATAATCTCTCCTTAAATGCTGACAAAACACTGGGGACTGGAGTCTCTGGGATAACGGGCACCAGCAAAGTCTCTGAGACGCCGGGGAATGGCACAGTCTCTGAGACGCCGGGGAACGGAACATTCACAGGGGCAGTCTCTGGGGCGCCGGAGAACGGCACAGTTATAGGGGCAGTCCCTGGGGCGCTGGAGACCAGCAAAGTCACAGGGGCAGTTTCAGGGGCGGTCAGTTCAGGCTCAGGAACACTGGTAACATTGGTCAGCTCTGGAAGACTCGGGCTTGGGACCGCTGGACAGCACGGGCTCGGGACCGCTGGACGGCACAGGCTCAGGTCCGCTGGACATCTTGGGCTCTGGGCTGAACAGAGGTTGAAGCGGGTAATGGCATTGGGAGCCATGTTGACCCCTCCTCAGTCTATGGCCTTCACGAGTCCCAGGAAATATAGCCAGACGGGTCCCTTCAAGACTGCTTGTTGATGGGGGTTCCCGCAGAAACGATTGCCGCAGTGCCGATAGACAGGCTTTCAAGGGAGCTGCAGGAAGGTGAAATGGACCGTTGATTACCATCAAGAAAGCTGGCGGCTTTTGCCTCATCCGTCTGTCTAGCCCACCTAGCTAAATACTGGAAAATAGTCAAAAAAGTCTCTGGCTCTCCTCCTGGTGGAGAAACGACAGGACTAGGAGTAGTAGGCAGAGGAGCAAGCTAGGTGACAAAACCCCAGTAGTCAAAATCCTAGCAGGCTGAGCAACAGGCAGGCTGGTGGTTGCTAGCTGACACTGGGAATTTGAAGAGAAGCATTGGTGGAGCAAACAGACTTGGAAAAACACAAACCCTTAGCAGATGAATGAGCTGGAGTGGAAATGAAGCGTTTAACCCAGTCTGGAATAGAGTCATTAAGCCAGGGCTTTTCAGACACCTTATCACGAGCAAACGACAAAATTGCCTCCTTCTGGCAATCACTGTCTGTCTCCTTCCACATGACCTTCAGCTCAATAAGGTCACAAATTAACTCACAAAGTTCATCTGACGGACTTCCGGTTTGGGTGAGCATGTAAAAGCAGCATTGTCTCAGGCTCCCGCAGCGGTAACTTTGAAAACCTACTTTTTCCTCAAAACCCCAACCAACTGAGAGTGGAAGAACTAACATTATAACCTTGAATACCCTAGAGAAATGTCAAAAGCCTCAAAAGCATCTAAAAAGACTTAGGCAGACGCCTCTCCTACGGGCAACAGCACAGCGCTAGCTAGCATAGCTAATATGCTAGAAGACCACAGAGCTAGCATCGCAGCAGACTTCAAAGCAACATTCTCTGCTCTGGAATTGAGACTCGACAAAATGCAGACAACGATAACAGAACATGGTCAGCGAATGGACTCATTGGAATCCCACGCTGAGCTGCAAGCCCAACGAATTCAAGCACTGGAAGAGAGGTGTGTAGCATTAGCAAATAGCAAGGCTAAGCTAACACCGAAGACTATCGATCTTGAGAGCCGCAGCAACAATATTAGGATAATCGGCCTCCCAGAATCAATCGAGGGACCCAGGCCCACAAGCTTTTTCGCCGAACTCCTGGCTGAAGTACTCGGCGACCAGATCCTTCAGTCTCCTCCTGAATTGGACCGAGCGCATAGAGTGCTCACGCTAAACCACAACCCGGCTCACGGCCCAGACAAGTAATACTTCGCCTTCATCACTATCAGACCAAGGAGCTGATCATTCAGGAGGCTCGTAAGAGACGTGGGATACTTCAGTACCACGGGTCACCAATCCAGATCTTTGAGGACTACACACCAGAAGTCGCCGAGGAACGGGCTAAATATCGAGCGGTGATGGCCGATCTCTACAACCTCGCTCTTCGGCCAGCGCTTCTCTTCCCGGCCCGCTTACAGATTACTCTGGAAAGTGGAGCGAAGAAGAGATCAAGGATCAAGGATCAAGGTCACTTTATTATCCCCGAGGGGCAATTTGGATTACAGCCAGCAGTAACAAATATATATATATATATATATATATATATATATATATATATATATATATATACATATATATATATATATATATATATATATATATATATATATATATATATATATATACATATATACACATACACACACATACATACATATACATACACACATACACATACCAAACAACAACAACAACAACAACAACAATACAACATAATTTAAATTTGAATTCACAGGATAGTATTAACAATGGGGATAACAGCCGGGATGAAAGACCTTTTGAATCTATTTGTTCTGCATCGCGGCAAACTATATCTACGCCCGGAGGGTAGCAGCATGAATTCACCCCACAAGGGATGACTGGAATCAGCCAGGATGGCTCTCGCCTTCTTCAAGGATCTGACCTTATACAGGTCATGTAGGCCATCTAATGGTGTGCCTACAATTTTGCTGCACACCTTCACGATACCTTGCATTCGATTTTTCGATTTAATAGAAAGTGACCCATGCCAACAGATAAAACTGAAAGTAAGAACTGATTCGATAAAACAAGAGTAAAACATTTTCATAAAAACAGTGTCGACATTGAAACTGCGAAGCTTACGAAGAAAAAACATGCGCTGATGTGCTTTTTTACACACAGCATCAACCTGGGATTCAAAGCACAGTTTACTGTCGATCACAGTCCCAAGATATTTGTACTGCTGCACTCGTTCAACTGGTTGATTGTCCATTACAACTGGGGAAATGACAGCGGGATTTCTTCTATAGTCGATGCACATCTCTTTCGTTTTTGCCACATTAATGTTTAAAAAGGAAGATTTACACCAATCAATAAAATCATTGACTACAGGACCGTGTTCAGAGTCGTCACTGCTGAGGAGGGACACAATGACAGAATCATCCGCAAATTTAATAATGTGGCGCCGTTCCTGATGGCTTTGGCATTCATTTGTGTATAAAACAAATAAAAGAGGAGAAAGGACACAGCCCTGGGGGGACCCAGTAGAAGATAAAAGGGCATCTGATAAAACACTGTTCACTCTGACCCGTTGTGACCTCACTGTTAAAAAATCCATCAGCCAGCAGATCAGTCCATTATCAATGTTATGAGTGTTCTTCAATGTGTCTGCTAAGACATGGGGTTGAATACAGTTAAAAGCGGAGGAGAAGTCAATAAATAGTAGACGAACAAGGGACTTGGCCCCCTCAAGATGTTTAAAAATCATGTTTAGAAGTGTCCCTGTTGCGTCATCCACGCCTCTGCCCGACCTGTAGGCGAACTGGAGAGGGTCTAACTTATCCTGTACAGTTTCCAAAAGTGCATCCTTCACTAGCCTTTCAAAAGTTTTCATGACAAGAGATGTAAGTGCCACTGGTCTAAAGTCATTGAGGGTCTTAGGAGTTTGAATCTTAGGCACCGGAACAATTATTGAGTCCTTCCAAAGACAAGGGACCGTATGCAACTGTAAGGACAACTGGAAGATGAAACAGAAGATGTCTGCCAACTGGACAGCACAGTTCTTCAAAACCCGACCCCCAATCCCATCGGGACCTGGACTTTTCCTTTCTTTGACACCACGGAAGAGTTTCGAGACCATGAATTTATCAATGGGCACAATACTATTTACAGGATTAAGATCAACATTTTTAAAAACAGACATCTCCTCACTAAAGTCATGGACATTAAAACGATTATAAAAAACATTCAGTTCATTAGAAAAGTCCAGGTCAGTTTTCCCATTCTGAGAAATAGAACACTTTTTGGACTGCAAACCCATCATGGTGTTCACGCCCTCCCATGCAGGACGTGAATTTCCAGTCCGCAACAAATTTTCCACTTTGTCTTTATATACGCACTTGGCAAGCTTAAGTTCCTTCTTCACCTGTTTTGATAATGCCCTGTACTGTATCATGTCGCCTTGATTGAAGCAAATGTTCCTCTGATTGATTATGCTTTTAACTGATTTGGAGATCCAAGGTTTATTATTTGAATAAGTGGAGATGGGTTTACGGGGGATGATAATTTCCTCACAAAAAGAGATATAGGCAGACACAGTTTCTGTCAATTCATTTAAATCCAGACAGGCATTTTTAAACACATCCCAATCAGTTCCAGTAAAACAGTCCTGGAGACACAGAACGGAGTCTTCCGTCCATACCGGAACAAATCTTCGTTCCGCCTTGTGCCTCTTCAGGACCGATTTGTACGTCGGAACTAGATAAACAACATTATGGTCTGACGTTCCAAGAGGGGCTCTACGAAGAGATTTGTAAGCCCCCTTAACCGTCCCATAACAAAGGTCTAGACATTTCGAGTGACGGGTCGGACAAGTGACATACTGGTAAAAGTTACAGAGATACTTCCCCGGTTTACAGTGATTAAAATCACCCATTATTAGGATCGGCGCGTCCGGCGTTATCCCTTGTAGCCGCTGCACAGATCTGGTCATGGCTTGAGTGGCCATATCAACATTAGCCTTCGGGTGAATATAAACAAGAGTCACAAATAATTGGGGGAATTCCCTTGGAAGGTAAAAGGGACGTAAAGATACAGAAAGGAGTTCAATGTCCGGCGTACACAGTGACTCTCTGACAACAACTGTATTGCACCAGCTGTTGTTAACGTACAGACATAGACCCCCGCCAAGTGACTTACCGGTCACTGCAGGGTCTCTGTCCAAGCGGTAGGGAGCTCCGAAGCCATCGATCTCCAGATCAGACTGTATGTCGTGTTCCTTAAGCCATGTTTCTGTGAAGGCGAGAAGACAGGCACTGCTATACTCCGCCAGGAACTTGACGTTTGCCTGAAGCTCGTCCACTTTATTCCGGAGTGACTGGACATTAGCGAGGATGACTGTGGGAAGTGGAATCCGCCTGTGACCCTGTCTCTTGAGCCTCTGGCGCACACCGCCGCGTCTCCCTCTTTTCCTTGATGTCGGCTTCGTCCGGAGCACCCTGTTCCTGTTCACTGCGTAGGGGTCCGGCAGCCGGAGGATCTCTGGGGGAATAACTGCAGAAGAGTCCACGGTGCCTACACCGGTGCTGTGCAAAAGCAGAAGGAACTCCCGACTATACTGGAGAGGTTCTCCATACACAAAAAGTCCGCATAAAAAGTGACATGACAGCGTCAACAAGAAAAGGAGGCCTGTCAAATTCAGGTGAGTCATCATGTTGCCTCCGGTCATATGCAGATCAGTCCAATAAGGTTAGTAAAACAATAACATAGACAGACAGGTTAAGAACCACAGTTAAAAACTGGTGAATAAACACGTGGTTTAAAACCAAATGAAAACACAGTTTTCAATACAACTACTCTTACATACTGCTGCTGCGTGTCGCCATGCGTGTTGCCACGACCAGCGCCAGTGTTATGTATGAGATTTTCATCTCCCGAGGAAGCCACCACCTTCGCGGCCAAATATCAACAGGCCCTGAGGCCTGATTAGCTTAACTGCTATCTTACCCGCAGCTAATGTGGACCATGCTAACCTAGCTTCCTTACAGGAGGAGCTGCTTTCGTATTGGTAAGTCTTAAGATTAAGATAGGAGCCTGCTGAGTCTTAGCACCCATCACTTTCACAAGGACGATATACTAAGTGAGTTATTGTGTTTATCTCAAAGGGACTTAAGGACTGGTTGGACACTGTAGGGCCTAGGCTTGATGTTTACCATTTAACTGCTGTGCTGGACTAGCTCTGGGTCTAGCTCAGCTGGTTCAGAAGCTGGTGTTGTGTATTACACTCCACTTAATTCTAATTTGAAATTAATTAAAGAAATAATAGCTTGTATTATTTTATTTCACATTATTTAAGTTAGAAGGTTGTCAAGCTAATACACAGTTGAAAACTATTATGGAAGGGGTACTAACTCTGTAGTCCACTCAATGTTTAAGTCTAAGTGATTAATACCCTGTATTTTATTTTATTTTTACTCTACATTTACTTTTAACTTTTAATTTTTGTATTAAATCACTTTGTTACTTTTTAATCACTTTCGGTATTCAAACTATCTTGATATCTACTCATACTATATAAGCGTTATGAAAAATGTGCTCAAGGTTCGCATTCATTACTATAGGGGTGCCAACTGGCTCTTTAAAGCTGCAGGAGCTGGGACAAGTAAAAGGGAAAAGAGGAAAGAGGTATGACCACTTGGGTTTAGTTTTGATGAATGGGACGGGGGGAAGGGATGAGGAAGGATGTATTCACCTGATTTTGTTTATTTTGAGTTCTGTGCTGTGTGTATTCATTCTACATTGGGCTGAATATTCCACTAGCTGTGCGCGGCTTACTCCTTGAGACTGACCTGACAATCTTACTGCGGGACGCTGAATCATGGCTAGAGTAACCACGGGGGGTGCCGCTGGCGGACGGGCTGTGAGGATTAGCTCACTAAACACTGGTGGGCTAAACGCTGCAATCAAATGTACAAAAGTTATGACACATATCAAAAACCTAAATGTGGACATAATGTTTCTTCAGGAGACGCATTTATGCAACTCTGACCATAGAAAATTAAATAGACCTTGGATTGACCAAACTTTTCACTCCCAATTCAATATAAAAAACAAGAGGCACAGCCATACTAATCTGGAAAAATGTTCATTTCACCTCAGATAAAGTCATGACAGATTCAAACGGTTGCTCTGTTATTGTTACCGGTACATTATACGAAAAGCAGGTCATCCTGGTATCTGTCTATGCTCCCAATTGGGAGGACCATAACTTTGTGAGTTCATTATTTACTACCATTCCAAATTTATATTCTCACCTTTTGATAATGGGAGGAGACATGAACTGTGTGATCGATTCAACACTGGACAGGTCTAGCCTACGATCAACTACGGCCATGAAAATGTCCCAGGCTTTTTGCACGTTTATGAGTCAATATGGATTGGTGGACCCATGGCGATTTTCACATTCTTCCGTAAGACAATACTCTTTCTTCTCCCATGCACATCGTTCATTCTCGACTACTATACTATAGATAGATAAAAAAAACAACTTATTCCAGCGATTGTCTCCACCCAGTATTTACCCATAACAGTGTCAGATCATGCCACGTAATCTTAGACCTTCACTTTAGTATGAAGCCAAAGGGCAAAGACATTGGAGGCTAGACCCTTTCTCGCTGGCAGATGCCAACTTTTGCAAACATATTTCTGAATTGATAACTTTCTTCTGTGAAACTAATAAGAATGATGAAACCTCCCCGTCCACATTATGGGACACTCTCAAAGCCTACATAAGAGGTAAAATGATCTCTTTCACGTCATATACGAATAAATTGCGCAGATCTTGGCAGAAGGAGCTGGAGGAAGCCATTGCAGATCTAGATAACTCACTCTCGTCCGCAAATACACCAGATTTATATAAAGAAAGAAAAAGACTCCAAACGGAACTTGATCTCCTTCTCACCTCTGAGGCTGAACAGCTTCTCCTTCGCTCTCGGGGGTTGGTGTACGAACATGGTGACAAAGCTGGACGCCTTTTGGCTCATCAGCTGAAGGCAAAAACAGCATTGAATCAAATTACTCAGATAACAGACGAATCAGACTCAATAACCTCTAACTTAGACAGGATAAATAACACTTTTAGATCATTATTTTCCCAACTGTATAACTGTCCCTCACAGATGAAAACCAACTAAATAAGTTTTTACCGGATACCCGGTCGAGTTCTATAAAAACTTCTCAGATCAGTTAGCTCCACTATTACTCAAAATGTTTAACCACTCATTTAAACAAGGCACCCTGCCGCCCACTGTTATGCAAGCTTCCATCTCCCTAATTTATAAGAAGGGTAAGGACCCACTGAGCTGCTTATCGACAAATATCACTCCTCCCGGTAGATGTTAAAATACTCGCAAAAATCTTAGCTCGGTGATTGGAATGGATTGAAAAGGGAGCTATGGGGGTTGTTAACTCGTCATCCAGCTGTGCTAGACTGTCACTAATACAATATAA
This sequence comes from Zingel zingel, assembly GCA_023566125.1. NCBI lineage: Eukaryota > Metazoa > Chordata > Actinopteri > Perciformes > Percidae > Zingel > Zingel zingel. The sequence continues at coordinate 37,524,320 of CM042324.1, forward strand.
AGTCTTCCACAGGTTACACTATAGTAAGGACAAACTATCAAAGCTCTAGCCAGACAAATTTGATGAGAAATGTAGTAGATGCTTGCAGACTCCATGTAATCTTTCCCACATGTTTTGGGCATGTCCCAAGTTTTATGAATTCTGGCAACTATTCTTTAAAACAATCTCAGATATTTAGGCATAACTTTAACTCCAACAATAACTACAACAACCAAATCAATCAAAATAACGTTATTGCCTTCGCCTCTGTTATTGCTCGCAAGAGAATTCTGTTATTGTGGAAGTCTCCTCAACCACCATCAATCAAAGTCTGGCTACACGACATTTTAGGTCTTCTGAAACTGGAGAAGATCAAATTCACACTTAGAGGGTCATCTGACAGGTTCTATACTCAGTGAAGACCACTACTTAACTATTTAGATGGGCTGCCAGCTCGGGAAGTCTCTTTGTAGAGTCCCACTGTATGGTTATATATGTACTATCCTCTCTGTTCCGGTCCGCCAGCGGCAGATAGCCTCCCCCCCATGATCTGTTCACCCTAAGAGAGCTGACACACCAAGCCGATTATCGGCCGTCAGACAGTCTGGCGAGGTCGGTGACTCGAGTATGTTCGGTGTGTTCCGTGCCGTCGTCCGTTGGAGGAGCCGTCGGCCTTCATTTTGGCTGACCCGACATGCTCAGTCAGAGACAGGGCAGTCGGGACTCACCCGGAAATGGCGAGCGGATGAGCCTCTCAAAATCTGACGAAAATCTTTTAAACTAACCTTTGTCAAGCTGAAATGAAGACAGATTCAGAAACTGCATGGCCTATTTTAAAATGTTTTCAGAAACACGTTTTGGTGAACTATTTTAGTACAATATGAGATCGTATTCTGAACAAGTCGCCATGACAGTCTGGCTGTGAATTTCCGGAGAAAAACGACTCACGTGACACGTTCATCCAATCAGCTGCTGGTTTTCATTTTCTGGGAAACAATCATACTGTTAATGGAAACAATACAGAGATGCGCCTCCTACTGCTATGGGGACTTATTATGTTTCGCGCACGCGCAGAGCGTACGCTCAAGTCGGCCTCAGTGTGTTTTGAGGCATTTTTTTGGACCTCGGGGACCCGACTGATCAGTCCGACTGCCTTCTCTGCCGACGGTCAGCCGTCTGATTGGTGTGTAAGCACCTTTTAGACACTCCAACATAACAGATAACAGCAAATAACTTGTTTTGATGACTACTTTGTACATTTAACGATCAGGACTAGCACCTTACATTGGTATTTTTAATTATTACTGTGTAGGTATAGGTGTATGTATGTATGTATGTATGTATGTATGTATGTATGTATGTATATTTATATATATATTTTTGTTTTATATTTATTATTATTTCACACGTATGTAATTTTATTTACTTATTCATATTATACTTTAAACATAAGAGGACCATGGGTCTGAGGAGAGTGGAGGACGGGAGGGAGGGGAGGGGGGGAAGGTGTTGTTCATTTAAGTTCATAAAAAAGAAAAACCATTGTATTCCTGTATGCACTTTATGTCTGTGTCTTGCATTTGATAAATAAAAGTTCTAAAAAAAATAAATAAAAAAAAAAACACACATGGTTAAAACAAACTTACAAATTTGAACTTACGCTCAAGTCCAAGCTTCAGGGAATAAGGTTACAATAAAGTTGTCAGTTAAAAAGCTGCTTGGAGCAGCAAACAGTAGGGAAAAAAACAAAACTGGGAACCTACCGGAAAATGAAGCCTCTCTGCTGGGTCCAAGTGGTCAGATCATTCTGTCAGGGAGGGTTGGTGAATGGCGGACCCAAAATGCAGAGACTGAAGCGGAGGATCGTTTGATGATTTAATAAAACGTAAAAATATACAAAACCAAAGGAGTCCTGGGGCCTGTTGCACAAAAGTAGAATGAAGAAATCCAGGATAACTGAAAAAGCGCAGCTTGACTTAGTGTGGTCCGCTCATCGCGGCTTAATCGGTTGCACGTTTGCCAAGCCAGGATGAGAAGGTGAAGCTATGTCAAGCCAGGTGTAGATAGCTGGGATAGGTGCACATTCATGGCTTTCTTAAATAGACCACGGTATCGATCACAGATTTACTGATGCAGAAATGGAGAAGACGTGTGCGGCATATCTTTAACCCGCTAAGCATCAGCGGTTAATGGAAAATTACGAGGAGGTGAAACATATAATATGCAAAAAGGGAAATATGGCTGTTGTTATCAGACAGAGAAAAGAAGCCCAACAGACAATGGTGGACCGACTGAATGCATAAGGATTTAAAAAGATCTACTTAGGGCCTACTAGTCACTCCACATTTTTACAAAGTTGTACACTCTGTTTTAATTGCTTTTAATATGCTTGTTGTATGTGTTGGTTTTATTGCTTTATCTGTTTTACCTACCTTGCCTTAAAAGTGAACAGAGGGAATTCATGTTCCTCGGTCAATTTACTCTAAGGACTAGGCTTAATTTCAAACCCTTATTCATGTGAGAATATGTTTTACAACCATATGCACAAATCTCTATAAGCTATGTCTAATTCTGAATATCTTTCTACAATTAATGTTCATACAGAACAAACATGACTGGACAAAAACTAGAAAAATAAGTAAGTGACTTCAATACACTGTACCCTGACTGTAAACAATATAGCCTATTATTATTCATGTTTTTTTTTCTCACTCCCAAACTCCAAGATTTGTGACAGCACCAAAATGAAAAGATTAAGAAGCGTTGTGGCATTCCAACACATTCTCACTCCCATCTCGTAAAATAAGGACGTTTGGTCAGGGGCCATTGTCGTCGTTATTGGCGCGAAAAGTCTCCTTTAGAGTCCGCTGCACGGCGTGGGAGGATCCTCCTGCCTCCCCCCGCCTCTCCACGTTGCACGGGGCAAATTCACGGGGAGAGCAGCGGAGGAAAAGCCCATTTCATCCGCATTGTCCCACTTTATCTCCGGTGCCAGCGCAACCATTTCTTACCATCCAAACAACTGGAATAGTAGGATTTAAATCAAACTTGTGACAGCAGTAGGGACAAGTAGGCTAATGCATGTTAATACAAAATAAAGCAGAACACATTCAGAAGACAACGGAATAACTGTTAAACACGTTTATTTCGGATCAGAGCGGCAGCTGATTTAACACATAAGACTCCAGGATTAATTTTAGCCTGGCTGTTAGCCTGCTCTGGAGCAGGCTAGCTGCAAAGAATAAATCTCCATGGTTACTTGGCTTGGTTTAATTCAACCTGCTTTTGTGCAACCAAATCAAAGCTAAATTCGTCCAGGATAACTTGAATATCCCGGCTTAATCCCTTATCCTGGTTTTGTGCAACAGGCCCCCAGAAAAGGCAGGCAAAAAGGTAAACCAAAATAAAGTCCAAGTCAAAAATAGAAACACAGGAACACTATGACTAACAGGGAAGACTAACACACAGGAATACAAACTGAAGACGAAACACACAATTATCTGACAAAGGACAAGGGGAAACACAAAGACTAAATACAGAGGGTAACGAGGTAACAAGAGGCAGGTGACACAAGGGCTGGGAAACAGGTGAAAAACATCAGGCGGGAAAACCAAAAGACAGGAAGTAAAACAAGACACGTCAAGACCGAAAACCGAAGACTGTCAAAATAAAACAGGAAACCGAGCAAAATACAAAACAGACTACCACAATAAGACAAAACACAGAACAAAATATCAAACCCATAACATTTGGAGCTAGAAAGCCACATGCTGAAAATAGCAACTTTTGAAGAAAATTTGGACTGTGCAATAGGGCAGGCCTGTTTGGTTCTTTCCGTGAATGATTGTAAAGATTTTCAAGGAATGCGTTTATGGATTGCTGTGGACGAAGTACACACATCATTACACTGGTAAGATCAAATTTTGTTAACCATGAATCCAGCTATTTAAATAGCTCACATTACTGTATTGTCAAACAGTTAACTTCATTTAATATTTTATGTGGCGTTTTCTTTTGCGGGGTGCAAATGTTCCAGCAGAACAAATGCCTTCCTGAGACTATTTTACATACCATACCATAGCGCATCCAGGACTTAGTGGTGCCCAAGATGATTGTGAATGGTTTAAAGAACTGCAAACAACCCAGAGCGTTTTTTTCTCCTTCAACTTGAACTTGAACTTTATGTATGTCCCCAAAGGGCAATTGGGTGTGCAGCAAGTATAAACACATAAAAGACACATAATATGTACAAGGTATACACACAGTCATGAGTGTGGTGGGTTGGGGGGGACTAGAGTAAGCCTGAACAAAAATTAAAACTGGAACACAACCGTAACAATACGAGAACAAATACATACACAAGGACAAAGTGCATGGGTAGCAGCGTCAAGGTAGCCTACACAGGGTAGGAAAAGTGCATATCAGCCTTACAAAGTTGACACAATATAATCAACAACAACCATCGTCAACAACAACATCAGCATCCATTACATTACATCACCAACCCCTTTTTGTCAACATCTTTGACATCCCCAACACAGTCAACAGACTAGAATATATAACCAACCAAGAAATAAAGAAAGAAAAGAAATAAAGTACACTGTTAGCAATTTATGTAATTTCTACAGTAAATCTTACAACAATGTATTGTATTTGTGTTTTTACTGTAAGTGGCAATGCATCATGGGAAATTTATGGACCATTTTATTATTGTAATTTCACTGTACAAGCAGAGTTTTTACACCACTGCGTTGCATCATGGAATTTTGAATTTTTAGGCGGTTAGTTCTAAATGAACATTCTGGGACGAAGAAAACATTCAAGAAGAAGAAAAAAGAAGAAGAAGAAGCAAACATTCTGGGATGAAGGTAACTTAACGTTATTTAACTTTCTGTTAGCCTAACATATGTATTTTTATATCATAGATATAACGTTATTAGTTCTGCTTATCTGAGTGGGTGGTGACGGTTTTGTCTGCTTTGATTAGCTAACGCTTCAATCTGACATCCGTCTCATTCAAAGCGTTTACAAAGGGGGAGGGCTTTAGATACCTTTTCAAAAGAAAACTTTTCCCATTGCCAGTTCGGAGAACAGCTAAAACGTCTCCCCTTCTAAAAAAAACTCTCCATGCAGAATACTGTTCTGGTTTCAGAGCAGTTATTCCAGTAACCCGTCTGTTTTTTACTAAAACTGCCTCAATCGATATTCTCCGATCTCCGAGGCAGTCAGCGCACAGGCAGACATTGCTTGAAAAGGGGCCCTCGGCTGATTGGTTCATCACGTTTAGTTGTAGCACACCTCGATTAGTTGTACCAGGTATAATCTTCCCTTATTTTGTAGAGGTTAATTCTTTAATGAATTCATGTGGTTGAGGGAGGACTGTTGCACCTAAAAAATGTCTTTCTTTGAGTTGTTGATGGAGGGTGCGGTGGTCAAAGGAGATAATGTTCAAGTGGAGGTGTGCGAGTCTTTCTCCACTTGAACATTAATGAATTAATGTTAGGTGGCTCTAGTGTGTTGTGCAGCTTTTAGTTATCATATTACTAATGGGTTTCAGAAGAGATACTGCGGACGCAGACACGTGGATCATGTCCATGGAAGGAGAATGTGTGATGGGGCCCCACCAACACATTCTCACACCCATCTCGTAAAATAGGGACGTTTGGTCAGGTGCCTTTGTCGTTCTTATGTAAACGCGCTTGGTCGGTGGGCTTACGGTTCCGTGACACGCGGGAACTACGAGACGGTTGGGTTTAGGGAAGGGTCGTGGGTGGGCGTACGGTTCCGTTACACGCAGAGAGAACGGGATGGTTGGGTTTAGGAAAGGGTCGTGGGTGGCCGTACGGTTCTATGACACGCGGGAGGAAAGAAAAAAGCGACTATAGCAAGCGGGAGGAAAGAAAAAAGAGACTATAGCAAGCGGGAGAAGAAAAAAGCGACTATAGCATGCGGGAGGAAAGAAAAAAGAGACTATAGCAAGCGTGACAAATGGGACGCGACAAATGGGACGCGACAAATGGGACAAATTGAGATTTGCTCGTTTTCAGAGGCATTGTGAGATTTGCAGAGGAAAGAGGTGTCAATGGGATTTTTAGGTTCTACGTATGTCCTAGTTACCCACTAAACTGGCATTATTCAACTATGACAAGGTAAAATCGGTTTTGCATTCTATCACCCCTTGAAGAACTATTCTTGTGTTTCCGATTCAAGTGTGAGGCAAAGGATGAACGGACACGAAAATGTTTTAAACAATTAATGTAGGGGCATGACACTTTCTTTAATATGCCAATGAAGATGTTCCCATAAGCTTGAAACATTTGCTGACACAGCTACAACCTTCAAAAGTGAAAGCCAAATCAACTCCATCAATTTGCCTTTCAAGTCCTGGTTTAGCTGTCTTCTTGTGAAAGCAGTACATGTGGCTTTGAACGGTGCCACATGTCACAAAAGTGGCAAAGCATTCTGCTACGCCACATGGAAATCTAAAGTTAGCTAGATTTCTGTGTGTGCTCAAATGTCAAACAAATGCAGTAATTGAAGCTGTGGTGAAATTACAGTGCTTGCATGAGTAATTCATTTTGATGGCAAACTAACTGGTTATACTCCTAGTGCTAGCCTGGTCAGCCTGACAATGGTGGCACAGAAAACTATTTGTTTTGCTCCTAGTGATGGTAACGTTACTTACTGATTTTCTGGAAGTCCCTACAACCATTTGGTGGAGGAGCCGTGATTCCAGGTTGGAAACTCCTGCAGAGGCCAAGGGCGGGAAAAAAATCTTCTCCTGGCTAGCTAGCTAACTACATAAGGTAGCACTAACGTTAATGGCTGTGGAGACATCTCCATAGGATCTCTCACGGATACGTTTTCGCTGAATTCCTCACAGACAAAAAGTGACAGAAATCAACACAAAGACGAAAAAAATTAATACAACCACAAGACAAAGCCTTGTGTAAAGAAACCGAAATTTGAGTACTAGTTCTACTGATAGTACTGATTTTCTGTCACTAACGAGTCAGAATTGCAAGTGCTGCATTCGCACTTTTTCCCAAAGATTCTTTTTTTTTTTTTTATTGACAAAGTGCAGTATACAGAGAATCAGGATTTTCCCAAAGATTCTAGAGCTTTTTGCTGTTTGCGATGATGTGACTGACTGTCTCTTGATCCTCATTGGATACATTTATGAAGCCCATTTCCGCCAGTGAAAGAAAAAAAAAAGATGGGCCAATGGGAATGGGTTTAATACACATGGGAAATAGAACCGCCCCCAGGTGCAGGAAACATATGGTGAATCTTACAATGATTCGGGACTGTTTTTATGTAATTCCATCAGGGAGAAGCATAGATCCAGTCTGCTGTCAGCTGCAGTGTAACATTTGCATTTTGTCATGTCATTTTCATCATTCTGTTTAATTAAATCTTTTGTTTAATCTTCATTGGACCAAGCCTCGCTCCTTCCTCAGAGATTAACAAACACGTCTTTTAGATTTTACTAACAAAACTTTACAACATTCTGAAAAAATCATATACAGTAATGTTACTGTGAAAATCTAAAGTAAATAACTGTAGATTTCAACAGCCATTATTTACAGTGTGGCTTCTAGTAGATGTCTCAACTGTATGCTTTGCTTAATCACACTGTCCAAAATCTCACAAATGGAACAAAAGTCTTCATCCGAGCTAGTTAGTGTTCCAGGAAATTCTGCTTACGGAGTTTCTCCTGAGACAACAACAAAAACAATCTTGGCAGTGTTCAGAGTTTTTAATCAAGATAGAAAATGCTTTTCTTACTATGAAGTAGCAGGCTGTATGGTACATGTTTTCTTATTCACCTGTTATGGAGCAGCAATATTTTACTATTTTATCCATATTTATCTCTTTTTTTCTTCTTGTAATTATATAACAAGGGGCAAAAAAGCCCCATTAATGGCGTTTAGAGGCTTTGTTAATTAAAATACATAATACAAATCTGTCTTAGATTATGAGATTTGTGCCATTATACAGTAGCGGTCTAATGGTTGTACTAAAGAAAACCTCATGGAGTGTCCAAAATGGAAAGGGTTCATCCTTTGGGGAGCAGGTGAAGGTGCTCAGTAAATAGCAATCTTCCCTTTAGACTGTGATATAATATGATTTATTCTCGTTTTTATGATGATGATGATGATGATGATGTTTGAACTGATGATTGAGTGCTTAATCAGAACCTCCTCCACTATATTATTTATGAGTCTACCCATGGTATACACTTAGATATTTGTTTGTAAATCCATATAATGTTGAGAAAACCACAAAACAAAAAAGACGCTGTTGTTTTGTTAATTTGATTTACATACCCATAGTGTTTGTTTATGTTAAATTGACACATTTGTGGACACAAGATTGTTACTTACTAAAACTTGAAACAACTTTTAAATCATGTCAGGGGGACATACATAACTCTCTACTGACTGGTTAGGGAAAAAGAAATTGGCTAACATGAACACAATGTCAGTTCACAATCTAATTCTGACTAGGCTAGTCCATAGAGACAGTGAAGTTCCTAATAGCACAATGGTAATATCATTTCTATGTAGAATCTTAGTGAACAGATCATTTATAGTGGAGACCCTGCCAGGGGCTGTGTATACTGTATATATGCATACCTCCACAGCTGTGCAGCACAGGATGTTAGGCATTTTGTTCTGTCACGGTGATGTGATGTCTGTACAGCAAAGAGCACAAAAACTAAAGGTCAATCATGGCCAAAGGAGAAACATGTACTCATGTACTGAAGCCTCAAATGCCGTTGGGCTTGATTGTTAGAAGAATTCCTGTATGGAGTCTGAGAAAAGATGCATTCCCCATATCAAGTACTGTAATTGAAGTTCAGTCATTCCCAACAAACATTTGATTCCACAGAGCAGCTGCATCACATGTTCACTGAATGCTTCGTAAAGAGGGTTAATTCCTAAGTCCTGTGTCTTGTGGGCTTTTATAATATTGGCATCTTATTAGGGGAGTTCTCTTTGTTCAGAGCTAAAATTACCATGTAGCCCCCAGTGTACACACTCTACCACACACCACCAGCACAAGACTGGAAAGTTAAGTTGAAAACTAACGGTGAACGTCCATTATTGCTGACTGAAACATCTCTCCTGGAAGTTTTTCTGACAGCTGGATCAAAATTCTCTCCTTTAATTATATAATAACAGCAAAGGAAATGCAATGTTTTGCCCAAGAATTAGCCGCATTTTTATGGTTTCATCTTGAAGCCTTTTTCTGAAATGTATATTAACAAACATAACATAACAATTTTCTCCTTTGTTCATACCCTGTTGAGATTTGACATTCACCAATGTCTTCTTTCCATTTCCTAAAAGTTTCTACACTTGTTTTGAAAAATATACTGTATATCTCACATCAGCTGGTAAGCTGTTCCAAATTTTGGCTGACTATGGCTAAAATGACATCTATGCTGGTCTCTATTATTGCTCAAACACATGTAAATAATCTGGTAACATATCAATGTATTTTATTGACCTGGGGCCAGGTAGTTTTCCAGTAATGGGATTGGTTTCTGGGCTTTGGGCATATACAGCGAAACAAACTTTGTAAACTCTGTCTACCTCCCCCAGCCAAATGGTTATGTGGCTGGCTCCATCAATTTTTTTGCAGGATAATCATTTAACATAATTTTAACATAAATAAATACACTTTTTAAAAGATCCAAATGCTTCAAAATAAGTACTTCTCCATATAGTAGCAGTGGGTCTACAGATGACAGTCAAAGAGGACAACCAGGACCACAGCTCAGTCATTGCAGGTAAGGCAGTATGCAGACAACAGGCTAGTCTGGGTTCACTAAGCTCAGTTTCCTGTACTGGCTTCATTCAGAAATTCTAATTTGCAGTATGTTGTGTGTGTCATTAGGTCAAACCTTTTTTACAAAAGGTTTCAAAGAAGGAAAAAAAGCCACTTAAATTAAATATGTTGGTGCTGTATTTATCGCTGTAATATTACTGTTCATTATGAATTCTAATTTCATACTAGTATTTGTAGTTTGTCAAGGTCAAGGAGTCTTTATTATCCCCGAGGGGCAATTCGCTGTGCAGCAATAGAATGCAACATAAACAACACTTAAGCCATACAAACAACAGACACTATCAATAGAGGGCACAAATAAATATATACTACACAGAAGTCCACAACTCACATTGAATTATGAACAATTGAAGTAGCTGGCTTATATCAGCCAGGACTGACTGAGCCTTCTTCAAGGTCTTTGTTTCATATAGCGATTTTAAATCAGTCAGAGAGTTGTGGGAAATTTTGCCACACACTTTAGTTATGTATTGCAGCCTGTTTTTGTTTTTAAGAGTGAGGGACCCAAACCAGCTCACAAAGGCAAAAGAAAGAATAGTTTCAATAAAACAACAATAAAACATCCTCATAAAGGTCTTATTGACATTAAAATGGCGAAGTTTACGATTAAAAAAAAAACATGGCGCTGATGTGATTTCTTTTACAGACAGTTAGTACATAGACAGATAGATGGGCTTTATTGATCTGCTACAGCAGCAAGGTAGAAGGCACACAGCACCCGTACAGAATATACAATGAATAATAAATAAATAAAAACACATTAAATTAAAGCTGCAAGCAGCGATGGACGGGCCCTCGCTCCTCTGCGCGTGTCGGCAGAGACACCGCAAATCGTCACCAATGAAAAGGTAACTCCCAGCCGAGTTCAACAATACCTCACACAAGTCTCGACATCATACAGTTCATTAGCTGTTAAAAGGGGCGTGGCTAAAGCATAGGTCAAACCATCACCAATTAAAAAGGAACTCTGCTGAGTTCAATGGCACCTCACACAAGATTCTACCTTAAATGGGTCACCAGTTATGAAAGGGGGCGTGGCTTAAACATAAGGGGCGGGCCAAACCATCACCAATGAAGAAGGAAGTCTCTGCTGAGTTCAATGATACCTAACACAAGGGTCTACACCAAACGGGTCATTAAATATAAAAGGGGGAGTGGCTAAAGCTTAGGGGGCAAGTTAAACCATCACCAATGAATAATGATGTCTCTGCTGAGTTCAATGATACCTCACACAAGGGTCTACACCAAACGGGTCATTAGTTATAAAAGGGGGCGTTGCTAAAGCTTAGGGGGTGGGTCAAACCATCACCAATTAAATTAACTCTGTGCTGAGTTCAATGAAACCTCATAAGACTCTACCTTAAACGGTTCAAATGTTATCAGTATCACATGTAAACCACACATAAGTTTCATGTAAATCGGATGATGTTTGTCATATAAGGCGCATTTCCTGTTGCCAGCGGGGGGTGCTATGACCAAAAGTCAATTTTGGCCTGTAGCTGTCCTCATGCCTGGACCCTTGTCAATCGTGAGAAATTTCGGGTAGATACGACAACGTACACTCAAGTTACAACAACTTCTTTGTTCACCGCTAAACACTCAAAAAGGCCGCCATGCCACGGCCACACCATCTGACGAAAAGTTTTTCTTTTAATAACTTTTCATCTTTAAGGTGTTCAGAAGATACAGACCAAGTTTGAAGTCCATCGGATGAAATTTCTAGGAGGAGTTTGTTAAAGTATAGCACATTTACTTTTAGGCCTACTTCCTGTTGCCACTAGGGGGCACTATGACGTTAAGTAAATATCGGCCTTTATTTGTCCTCAGGGTTGGACTCTTTTGAATCCTGAAAAGTTTCGAGCCAATCGGACAATGTACACTCGAGTTACACCCACTTCCTGTTTCGGCGGCGAAACGGACAAAATGGCCGCCCCGCATCTTGAATGTCTTAAGATGGCACTTGATCGGATGAAATCTCTAGGAGGAGTTCGTTAAAGTACGACGTGGAAATGGCCAAAAATCACACTAATTTCAAACTTTGAAATCAAAATGGCGGACTTCCTGTTGGGTTTAGGGTATGGCTCCAATGTCTTTTTTTGTACATCTTGACATGATACATATGTGTACCAAGTTTCATGAGTCTACGTTAAACGCACTGCAGGGGCTCAATTTTTTTAACTTTGTAGGGGATGCTAGCGAGCCATTTCTGCGTGCCTATTCTCGAAACCCTTAAAATACGTAAATTTTCACCAGACTTGATACGACCGCCAATTTTGGTGCGTTTTTGAATATGTTAACCCCTTCAAAAAGCCAGTTCATTTGGTGTAATAATAATAATTCCTTCAGTTCCAATAGGGCCTTTGCCGCTGTCGGCGCTCGGGCCCTAATAATTCCTTCAGTTTCAATAGGGCCTTCGCCGCTCGGGCCCTAATAATTCCTTCATTTCCAATAGGGCCTTCGCTGCTGTCGGCGCTCTGGCCCTAATAATTCCTTCAGTTTCAATAGGGCCTTCGCCGCTGTCGAATTCCTTCAGTTTCAATAGGGCCTTCGCCGCTGTCGGCGCTCGGGCCCTAATTACACCTGCTTTTGAGACAGAGAAAAATTTGGCTAGCCGGTTCAACTGCAACCAAGAAAAGGATAGCTCAACGCGGGCTGCCCCCCACCCCCACTTGCTTTGTATAGACAGGTTTCCTGTTTACAAACATTACTGGGTGCGTGCGCATACCAGGGGCAGAAAGCCAGATTGGTAAACTGGTAAGCTACTGCAACAACCTATTGTAACAACCTATAAGTATTGAAGCTTTCCTTATTGTTTGTATATAAATAAAACATGATTTTAGTTGGATCTGTTTGTCTGTCTTTAATTTTGCAGTGTTACTGTGATATATACGTATGGCTAGAATTATCATTTTAGGCTAATGTAATAGCCTATATATCTATGGTAATAACCAATGTTAGCAGCAGGGTTACCCCTGAGTGTACCACTATGGTTGGTTATGCCTTAAAATAATGGCCAGGATTTTCGGGAAAGGTACGATATGTGTGTCTCCATTTCAAACATCACTACAGGTCGACTGCTTTTAGCAGCAGAGATTGATTGTGGGCGAGGGGGCGACAACACTGTCGTGGTTAGCTCGCCGAAACTCTACTGCCACTGTCTCCGCAACGTTAACTAATATCCGCTAGCATACAGTACGTGTAGGCTAACTATAGCCAGTTAGCTTTGTGTGTAACATAACAAAAACCCACCCATCTCGTAGGAGCGAAGCTTAATATTTCATTCAATACAATGATGGTACAAAAGGAGCACTAACGCCACAGGTCTTATGTTGACAACGTGGACGCAGATATAGGAAACTCTGAAGGCAGTTGTAATATTTACCTAGCCGGCTAGGCTAACGCTGTTGCGCTAACATTAGCAAAACATCGGCGTAGCTTTAGCTAGCAGTCTAAACTTGTATTGAGTCCGGACTCGAGTACTACAGCCCTGACAGGTAGATATCACTTAACTGAACAAGCTGCAACTTTTCTGATTGATACAATGGGAGCCTGACTCTTGCATATGACCCCAATCCGTCCTTCTTATGGCTTGAAGCCATAGCCTCCGCCAGTTTTTGGTAAAAGCATGCTTCTCCCTAGGTATGTTAAATATCAGGCACCCAGCACTGGCTCTGTTTGTACAATTAACCACGCAACAACTCCTTGGCATTTTGACTTACACTTTACACTATGCTACTACTAGCTACACGAAACACGTCTTCTTTCTGCCCCCCAGTTGCGTGCGCAGGCAGTGATGACGTTGCAGAGAAATCCATGTATAAAACAGTGGTTGGCGTATTTTCTAGACATAGTTATGCTTGAGCTCTCTACAGCAAGGATTAACAAAGCCAAATCATCAACTATCAACCTATGGAAAAGCACAGCAGCACAAATATCAGACTTAATGACCTCAACCCCACAAGAATTAGAGGAGAGTGATTAGGCAAGGTGGGTTTATTTTGTTTTCCTCGAGACCGCAGTGGGTGGGCGGTGGAAGAGGGTTTTTGTTCTGGTTTATTTTGTGTTTATCTGTTCTGTGCACCATCTGCTATTACCTGTCACACATTGTGGAATTTGTTTTGTAGGCTATGTCTGATGGTGGCAATAAAAAAAAAAACAGAAATGAAAAGAATGTACAATGTATATACAAGTAGCAAAGAAAAATTTACAAACTACTTACATAGTATGTATAAAATATGTAAGTAAACATATGTGTGTGTCTCTCCCACGAGGTAGCCCTGGAGAGACACAAGGAAATCATTGGAGGAGAGAGGCAACGAGCAAATGTGTTTTATACGGATGAGACGTCCTTTCCTGTGCCAAGTGTCAAATAAATAAGTCAGCTGTTTGGGCAGAGTTAGCAACTCCTCCAGCTGCACGGCTTCCGGGAAGGCTGCTCTCGTGTATCCTCGGCTATAGCTCCTCGATGATCCCTCCTCAATGCTCGGTCCTCAGTCCTCAGGGATGAAATAAGAGCTTTGAGACAGCCTTCACCAACGAGGGACAGAACAACATCCGGTTCAGCCGAGGACCGAGGATCCCAGGAGCTATTAGATAAGGGGGATGAGATTCAGCCAATGTCTCCTGTTTACAGCTAATACTAGAGCCAGCCTTCCTGATCAGTTTGTTAAATCGGTTTGTGTCACTGGCTCTGGAAGGTGAGATACTATACTACAAATACTATACATTTATGTAAATGCTAATAATTCCCCCAAGAGCAAGCATTTAGTGCGACAGTGGCGAGGAAAAACTCACTTTTAGGAAGAAATCTTGAACAGCTCTTGGTAGGCAGTGTCTGACAGTGCCGGTTGGGGGTGTGATGAACAGTGGCAACAACAGTCACAGTAAAGATAATGGAACAGTGACTAGAAATTACGGTCGTAGTAGTTCATGGCATAGCAGGGCACTGCAGGGCGTTACAGGATGTAGCATGGCACGGCAGAGCATAGCAGGACACAGCAGGAAACTGCAGGGCACCGCAGAGTGTAGCAGGACCACGGCGACAACTGCAACCATGATTTTGGTGCCACCCTATTCCAAGGAAACAAGCTGGGCAAAAAAAAAAACATAAGGACTCCAGGGAATAAGCTCCCCAGAGCTAGGTTAGTGACCAGCATTTCTGGGACATGGATGCACACAAATGGAAAGAGAGAGGAGAGAGCAGCTCAGTGTGTCAAAGGAAGTCCCCCGGCAGTCTAAAACTATAACAGCATATGGTTGGGCTAGAACTCTCCCCAACCGGATCGGGCTGTACTGGCCTGCTTCCCTCTATTTTTATTATATTATTGATTATATGGTAAATTAATCTGACGACTATGAAGAGAGCACGTGGGCCATAAGCTATAAGCTTTATCGAAGAGGAGAGTTTTAAGTTTACTCTTAAATGTGGTGACGCTGTCTGCCCCCCGAACCCAGATTGGGAGCTGGTTCCACAGGAGAGGAGCCTGATAGCTGAAGGCTCTGGCTCCCATTCTACTTTTAGAGGAACCACAAGTAACTCTGCATTCTGGGAGCGCAGTGCTCTAGTGGTACAATAAGGTACTATGAGCTCTTTAAGATATGATGGCGCTTTGTAGGTCAGGAGAAGGATTTAAAATTCAATCCTGGATTTTACAGGAAGCCAATGCAGAGAAATATGATCTCTTTTCTTAGTTTTTGTGTCACGCCCCAGTGACTTTCGGGGTTCGTGTGACTGCGTTTTTGTTTTGTTTTTCCCTTGTTTGGTTGCTTCCAGTTTGGCTGGTGTGTTTTCCCCCCTTTCCCTTACGTCATTTTCCACAGTGTGAGGACACGCCTCCTCCTGCTGCCTTCTCCTCGCACCTGGTTCCAATTCACTAATCCACTCACCTGCTACTCATCAGCTCATCTACCTCCTTTAAAGATCAGCGTGACCTTCTCCTTGACGCCGGATTGTTACTTACCTTGAGTATGTGTTATTTGCTGCTCTCGCTAGTGTTTCCTTGTTCGGAGTTTTTGCCTCAATCTAACTCGCCTGTTTCCATATCCTAGAAGAAATACTCACCTCCAGCAACCACCAGATCTTGGACCCAGTCAGCTCCACTCCAGTCTTCTGCTTCTACAAACCTTGATCTCCTCGCCACACTCTGCTACCAGTTCCTACAACTGCGGACCAGTTCATCTCTTACCATAAGTTATTTTTTGACAAATAAATATTTTTCTTTCTTCACTGCTCCAGTGTCCACATCTGAGTTCTGTCCCCCAAACCTGACATTTTGTCTACTGCAGCATTCGGGATCAGCTGGAGAGTCTTAAGGGACTTATTTGGGCAACCTGATAGTAAGGAATCAGGAACAGTAGTCCAGCCTGGAAGTAACGAATGCATAGACTAGTTTTTCAGCATTGTTTTGAGACAGGATGTGCCTAATTTTGGCAATGTTACGACAATGAACAAAAAGGCTGTTCTTGAGGTTTGTTGTAAGTGGGCGTTAAAGGATATATCCTGATCAAAAATAACTCCTAGATTTCTGACAGTAGTGCTGGAGGCCAGGACAATACCATCGAGAGTAATTATGTCTTTGGATAATGAGGTTCGGAGGTGTTTAGGGCCCAGCACAAGAGTTTAACATCAGAAAATTCTAGGTCATCCATGATTTTATATCTTTAATGCATACTTGAAGTTTGGCTCACTGACTGGTTTCGTCTGTCTTGGTTGATAAGTATAATTGGGTGTCATCCGCCTAACAGTGAAAGTTAATTGAGTGCTTCCTAATAATATTGCCTAGAGGAAGCATAAATAAGGAGAATAGAATTGGTCCAAGCACTGAGCCTTGTGGAATGCCATGGCTAACTTTAGCGTAGCTGGAGGATTTATTGTTAATATTAACAAATTGAGATCGATCAGAGAAATACAACTTAAACCAGCTTAGTGCAATTCTTTTAATGCCAACTAAATGTTCCAGGATGGTATGGTCAGTAGTGTTGAATGCAGCACTAAGATCTAATAAGACAAGTACGAAGGCAAGTCCTTTGTCAGCAGCAGTTAGAAGGTCGTTAGTAATTTTCACCAGTGCTGTCTCTGTGCTATGATGCATTCTAAATCCTGACTGAAAGTCCTAGAATAAACTATTGCTATGTAGAAAATCACATAACTGATTAGTGACTACCTTCTCAAGGATTTTGGAGAGAAAGGGGCATTTAGATATAGGTCTATAGTTGGCTAAGACATCAGGATCAAGGATGAGTTTTTTCAGAAGAGGTTTTATCACAGCTACTTTAAAGGACTGTGGTACATAACCTGTTACTAAAGACGTATTGATCATATCTAGTAATGAAGTGTTAACCATGGGTAACGCTTCTTTAAGTAGCCTCGTTTGGATGGGGTCTAAGAGACCAAGGTAGATGGCTTAGCTGAAGAGACCTTTAACATTAATTGTTGAAGGTGGGCCCTAAACACCTCTGAACCTCATTATCCAAAGACATAATTACTCTTGATGGTATTGTCCTGGCCTCCAGCACTACTGTCAGAAATCTAGGAGTTATTTTTGATCAGGATATATCCTTTAACGCCCACTTAAAACAAACCTCAAGAACAGCCTTTTTTTCATTGTCGTAACATTGTCAAAATTAGGCACATCCTGTCTCAAAACAATGCTCAGGAGGTGGGACCTAAAAGCAAACGATAAACACACTTATTAAGATTAAGTAATTTAATGTGTGAAATATATACAATAATTGTGCTGGTGGCAAAAGGGGAGTTGTGTTGAGAGAATCCAGTGGTGAGTGGTGGTGCAGTTCGCTCTCCAGAGCATGCCCAGTGAAGTGGTGGCGATGACCATGTGGTAGGGCCTCCTCCAGAGTCCAACAAACAATTGAGTTTGAATCCAATCCACACTCTCTCACAGACAGAGAGAGAGAGAGAGAGAGAGAGAGAGAGAGAGAGAGAGAGCGCAACTGCAACAAGAGAAACACAGAAAAACGTTTTAGCTACACAAGCTAAAACACCAGGTACACAGGGAGCCAGGAGCGCAACTAGACCACACTAGTAGATTGTACAATCTGGCAACAAGTGGATCACAGAGCCAGCCTTAAATACTGCAGGAGGGTGATTAGGGAATGAGCTTCACCTGCCAGCTAAGCCGCGCCCACAGCTCACAGTCATCAGCACAGGAGGGAGGAACATGAGGGGAAACAAACAAAAACACACAGAACAAGAAGCACGGGCTGCCATGATGACAAGTCTAAGTATATGTCAGGTCTTGTCGTTCTTTCTAGCAGTCCTGCTTTTAAAGGTGAACCGTTAGAAGTTGAGGGCAAAAGGTGATGAATTGTATCTCTAATTGTTTTAATCTTATCATTAAAGAAGCTCATGAAGTCATCACTACTCAGAACTATAGGAATAGATGGCTCAATAGAGCTGTGACTATCTGTCAGCCTGGCTACAGTGCTGAAAAGAAGCTTTGGGTTGTTATTTTCTTCTATTAATTCAATTCAATTGTATTTATAGTATCAAATCATAACAAGAGTTATCTCAAGACACTTTGCAGATAGTAGGTGTAGACCACACTCTGTAGTTTACAAAGCCCCAACTATTACAGTGATTGCCTCAAGAGCAAGCATTAGCGATAGCTATTGCGACAGTGGCAAGGAAAAACTCCCTTTTAGGAAGAAACCTCGGACAGACCCAGACTCTTGGTAGGCGGTGTCTGACGGCACCAGCTGGGGGTGTGATGAACAGTGGCAATAATAGTCACAGTAAAGATAATGGAACAGTGACTACAATGGTAGTCGTCAGTGGTGGAGGAAGTACTGAATCTCAGTACTTAAGTAAAAGTACAAATAACCACAGATATATTTACTCTAGTAAAAGTAAAAGTACAACAATGAAAACCCTACTTAAGTAAAAGTAAAAAGTACCTGATTTTAAATGTACTTTATGTATTAAAAGTACTTGTAATGATAATGATTTATTCTCTTAATGTCTATATTCTAATAATTTAAAAAAAAACAGCTGTGGCATTTTAATTAAGTTAGTTTTAGGTTAATGTAACTGTGCTTACCATCTGTGGCCCAGTTTACATTCTGACTTACAATTCTGGTTATCTATCGGGGTGATCTGCATGAAGCTCGACTTTACATTATTTCCCATGGGACAGTGAATGCTGCACACATTTAGCTAGCGAGAACACACGGGCTTGGACAACAAGTACGTGGCTTCACAGCTGAGGAGGACCGGGAGTGTTTTTAAGATAGATATATGGGTTTTAGGCTATGGGTGCTAGGCTAAGCTACCGGTGGAGCCGTCAGACACTGCTACAACACGCACGGACACGAGAAGGGTATGTATCGACTTGTCTAACTCTGGGGGTTACGGTGAATAAGCTAAAGTCCCAATATGTCGGCGTGTTCCTTTAATAGTGTGAACCATGTGAAATAATTGTTTTTTTTTTCATAAACAACGTCACAGACGTATGCCAGTAAGTGAAGTGGAAACTTTATTTTGTAATGTTTGGTGATTTTCAGCCCTTTTCAGTTTGAATTCGCCTGCCTGCCATATCTCTGCTTTTGGGTCCTCTAATTCCCTGTGAAATGGACCCAGTAGAGTTTGAGCCTCTTCTGCACCCACTGGAGCCAGATGGTGAGCGGATGATTTATTTTTTTCCGTTCCCTTCACAAGAAGGATCCCACCTCAGCCTGGCATCTCATGATGGTTCGCTGGGAGGAGGTGGAGCGGGAACTCTGACCCCAGAGGCCGAGCTCCCCATTGTCCCCGAGCTCCCCAGTGTCCCCCGAGAAACCCCCTCCGTGTGTTGTCGGCGGTCCGACCGACTACTGCCCCCCGTGTGTTGTCGGCGGTCTGACCTAATCCTGCCCCTTATGTCCTGTCGGCGGCCAGACCCACTCCTGCCCCTCGTGTCCTGTCGGCGGACAGACCCACTCCTGTCCCTCGTGTCCTGCTGGCGGTCAGACCCACTCCTGCCCCTTGTGTCCTGCTGGCGGTCAGACCCACTCCTGAACCCTCGTGTCCTGTTGGCGGTCAGACCTACTCCTGCCCCTTGTGTCCTGCTGGTGGTCAGACCCACTCCTGCTTCTCGTGTCCTGTCGGCACCCCAGTCAACTGCTGTTCCCGTTGCCTGGCCGCCTGACTCCAGTCCAGCTGACCCACCCTCTGACTCCTGACTTCGCCGACCTGCTCAGCCTCCAGAGGGGCTCCGCCTTGGCCGACCTGCTCTGCTCTATGAATCTTGAAATTTGGCCAATTTTGTGTGTGTGTGCGCGTGCGTGCGTGGGTGGGTGCGTATATCCATTGAAAGGAGCTGTTACCCCTCCCGCTGCCAACTCTTGATCCCAAATCAATAGGTAATTTTTTTGATTTCTAATCAATTGTATTAAACAAAATAGAAGATGAAAGTGTTTGTGCTTCATATTGTTGGGACCAGCAGTTGTGTTAAACATGATTTTAACCAAAAAGGCCTCAGATTAAACTGACCTCTGGAGACAAGACACACGTGGCACATGTGGACACAGACAAAGAGATCTTGGCCTAGGTGGGAAAACCACAGCCTTGTCACCAAACTCCCATAGGTCACCCCAAGGGAAAAGGTCACAAAATGGCCAAATGACCATGTAGGAGTGGCCAAAGTGGTCAAAACTCTAAAAACTACAGGCTTGTAGTTCACATCTTCCAGAGCACTCTGGATCCCCATTCGCTCAACGGCCTCTGAAAACAGCATGCGGTCAGGGCCTATAAACCCTTTGGACACACCTTTTTCCATTGTCTTCCGTTGCAACCCCATTGCTGCAGGGAGCGTGCAAACCCTTGTGCAAAATACTTCAACTTCTGGACAAAGTGGATTTATTTCTCAGTGTTCTGAAGAACACTACTGGATCCTGTAAAACACGCACCTCGTGTTTTCAAAACTGCAGAACAGAAAACGTCTCTCTACCAGAAAATCGGATAACAGTGGACACCGCTTTTCTTTTCCTCTCATCAAGTCGACCCCTTCTACAGACTGAACACACAGTAAGAAGGCTTAAGGTTTTCTGGGCAGAGGAATAGTGTGTTTTATTCATCTGTAAAGGCTAATGTTGCCATTGTTTACCATTTACTATTTCTGTGAATGTACTCTGATCACGGTGCATTTGTTGATATGTTGTGTTGAATACGTAGCTTGTTCAGACTGTAAAGGCTTGTGCTTCTCCCACTACTGAGGAGTTTAGTTACTGTTCGGCGAGAAAATAATCTCTTCACAGCCACGAGGCGACAAGGATGCCACCCCGCGGTCTGTGTAGACCGGCGGAGCTGTGTTATCTCCATGGAGAATCAGCTCTTTAGCGCCTAGAGTGGTTATAATGAACGTCCCCTCAGTCAGACAAAATTCTCAGAGTCTGCCCTAATTTCACATTAGTCCAGACCTGAGTGACTGAGAGGGCTGGTCATTATCGATAACTAAGGTGTTATCTAAGGTGTGTCTCTTTCTTTCCCCTTTCTTCTTTCACTAATCTCACGCACACAAACGCACACAGACACGCAAACACGTGCGTGAATAGCTAAACCGCTAGCCCATAGCAAAGTAGCTAGTGTGTTCTTTAAGCCTGAAAGCTAACTGGCATGCTCTAGCCACACAGCGCTGCACCCAGCACCACTCCCACCCTCTTGAAGCTAAATAGTTTTGTGCAGCTCACAGGAGTAGCCATTTTTGTAGTCTTTGAACAGTATGTAAGTATTTACAGTGCATTGTGTGGTTTTATACATAATCATGCTGCAATATAATCTGAAGTGTACAAAGATAAAATAGTTCAGTACTCTTTTCCTAGGTCTAGAACATGCTCATATAACACAAACTCGAACCATTTTCTCATATTCCTCCTGATCTAACTCCAAGCTCCATCGGTCAGCTCTGTGAGCTTCTCTCTGCTTTCGGCAACAAGCTCCACCGTTGCTATGGTTACATTATGCACATGCCCGATTGCTGTAGAACTTTTGAGGGTCCTTATTGTTGGAGATTTTAACATTCATGTGTGTTGCCCTGAAAACCCTTTGGCGCAAGACTTTTTAAACATCATTGACTCTTTTAAACCTGTACAGTCTGTACTTGGGCCTACACATAAACGTGGTCACACACTTGATCTTGTTTTATCTTATGGTTTGCCTGTTCTTAACCTGGTGGTCTGTGATGCTTTTTTCTCGGATCATATGCCTGTACTTTTTGAAGCTGCTGTTTGCTGTCACACAGTTAAACCTCGCGCTGCTACTCGCAGATGTGGAGTTATTAACCCTTCCACTGCAGCTCACTTCTTCACAGTTTTCAGCCAGAGCTGCGTCATTCCCGAGTCTGTGTGTGAGGATACAGAGGCTCTTAACTTATGGTTTCTCGACACCTGTCAAACTGCTATAGACATTGCGGCTCCATTAAAGACCAGGCAGAAGAAAGCCAAATCAGAGCCTTGGCTGAATGTGACAACCCGCCCTGCCAGACAGGATTGTCGAAGAGCTGAGCGAAAGTGGAAAAAGGACAAATTGCAAGTGTCATTTCAAATATTGAAGGATTGCTGGTGTCATTACCAATCCACTGTGAAAGAGGCTAAAAGAAAATATTTTTCTGATATTGTTCTTCTAAACTGTTGTAAACCCCGTGTGTTGTTTAAAGTTATTAACTCGGCTCTAAATGTACCACAGACTGTAATTGAAGCCTCTCCTGCTGTGTGTCAGGATTTTCTTCACTACTTCATTGATAAAGTCACTTCTACCAGAGCACTTATTTCACCTTCTGCTTCTGATCCTTCAGTGTTTGTCCCCAGCCCTGCTGTGTTCGACATGTTTGAGCCTGTGACCCTGCCTTTTGTGCAGGAGATTGTGGGTCATCTGAAGCCCTCAGGTTCTCCTGATGACACTGTCCCACCTTGATTTTTTTAAGGAGGTTTTTACCACTGTTGGGCCATCTTGTCTCACAGTTATTAATAGCAGTCTTTCCTCTGGAGTAGTCCCTGTAAATCTTAAACATGCAGTTGTGCTGCATTTATTAAAAAAACCTGGGCTGGATCCTACTATTTTGGCAAATTTTAGGCCTATCTCCAAAATCTTAGAGAAAATTGTATATTCCCAGCTCATGGACTTTTTAAATGAACAAAATATTCTTGCCATTTTTCAATCTGGTTTTAAAACATTGCACAGCACCGAATCAGCGCTTTTAAGAGTTGTTAATGATATCTTTTTAGCTACTGACTCTGGTCACTGTGTTATCGTTGTACTTTTAGATTTGACTGCAGAATTTGATACAGTGGACCATGACATCCTCATTGCTCGTTTGGAGCAGTGGGTGGGCGTTGGTGGCACAGCACTGGAATGGTTCAGGTCCTACCTGTCACACTGGACTTTCTGTGTCGGCCTTGATGACTCTGTGTACTCCACTGCTCCTCTCTCATGTGGGGTCCCACAGGGCTCGGTGCTTGGCCCTCTTTTATTTATCTACTCCCACTTGGTTCCATTCTCAGGAAACATGGCATTTATTTTCACTGCTATGCGGACAACAGCCAGATCTACCTCCTCCTCAAAAAGTCTGATTCCTACTCTGTTACAGTGTTTACATGACATTAAAGCTTGGATGTCTTTAAATTTTCTAAATTGTAATGAAGAAAAGACAGAAGTCATGGTCTTTGGTGGCTCGTCTGTGACCCCCCACCCCTAGTTGATCTGGGTTCTCTGGCACAGTATTGCAAGCCAATTGTGACAAATTTGGGGGTAAAAGTGGACTCAGACCTCAAATTTGACAGCCAGATTAAAGCTGTGGTGAAGTCCAGCTTTTTCCAGCTAAGGCAGCTGGCAAAAATCAAACCAGTCCTTCGAAGAGAACACTTTGAAACAGTAATCCACGCCATTGTGACCACTCGGCTGGATTACTGTAATGCACTTTATATAGGGGCTAGTGGGTCCTCCATTGCTCGTCTTCAACTGGTACAAAATGCTGCTGCACATCTTTTAACTGGCACACGCAAGTACGAGAACATTTCACCTATTTTAGCTTCACTCCACTGGTTTGGAATGGACTGCCTCTGCACATTAGACAGGCCTCTTCTCTGTCTAATTAAAAAAAAAAAAATCTTCTTAAAACCCACCTCTTTTCTTTGGCTTTTAACACCAGGTAGAGTGTTGATCTGATGTGTATACTTGCATATTTGTATTGTGTTTGTCATATTGTATTTTATTTATTCTACTTATTTATGTTTTATCTTTTTGTGTAGCACTTTGGAAACCTTGTGTTTGTTAAAATCGTGCTATATAAATAAAGTGGATTGGAATGGATTTTGAACTCCAGCCGGCCACTCTGCAGGTTGAGCTGTGGTGTCAGGTTACAGCTTGTTGCTACAGTCATTACTATGGAGATAACCACGGCAAATAGTTTTTTTTAGGGGAAAAATACGTTTTGGTATATTGGATTGTATGAGTTTGGCAATCGACTAGTGTGGACTTCACCAGAAACCAGGAAATAAACAGAGGTATGGATTAACACAACTTTTATGCATTTCTGTCACAGCTACTGCAGTCAAATTTGCTGTGTTCCCTTGGTAGGAAAAACTGCACATGGGTAGGCACTTGTAATAACATTTCAAACATGTTTAGAGGCTAAAAACAAGTTTAAAACTTGCCCTGTTTAAGCCTGTTGGCTGCAAAATCTAGCAGGAGGATAACACGGTATAGGGTTGAAATCGACTGGAATTCTCCTTTTAAGTATGATTTAAGTTATATTTACTAGGGTTAGGTTACACACCCTATATCATTTTATTCATTGAATAAAATAATTAAATCAAAGGCATTTTTTAAAATGGATAAGACTCATACCTTTAGAAACTGTAACCCATTGTCCATATTGAACCTTATTTTATCAGTCAGATCTCTGAACTGAGAATAGTACTCGTGTTTGTGTAAAGTAATAGGGAAATACTTCTATACATCTTTATATGTTTATGTGTTCTCTGTTATTAAAAAACAAACAAAAATAAAAGATATCACATTATGCTGATTCACCGTGCATTTCAGTTAGAGAAGAGTCCTACTATCCCAGGTTTCTTGCCAGTTTAACAGACCAGTCAAGAAGACAAGTGGTCAGGGAGCCACGGCTTTGCACTGTGACACAAATTTGCAAAGTCCTTACATTCCCAGATTAAAACCTATTAGTAATTCCGATTGCTAAAGACCAATGAGGCATAAAATGAAGTTTTTTTGCAATCAAGTGAGAGAGTGATGGAATGTGAACTTGGAGCCAGATTGGTGAGGTTGTCTCCAGTGAACTGCACTAAGTGAGTCATAAACGCCTGACTGATGTTGTTTTCTTTCCTTTTACTTAATCCATTTATGTTAAACACATAGGCCTACAGAGTACAGTAGCCTATATACAGCATTAATTTTGCAGAGCATAAACCACATTGTACTAATTAGAGCTGTCAATCTTCCTCTATAATACCATTCAAATTCCATTTGATATTTTTTTAAATATTTAAATGATATTAGTTTATATGTAATTCTCAATTGCAGCCTGTTAAATAATATGTACTACACTATTCAGGCTTATGCATTGTCAATGCCACTACAAGCATGTGGTTGTTGTTGTTACAGGTTGTGTCCACTAGAGGGACTTCCAACATTAGCCTGACCTTGAAGGGGACATGCACACAACTTTGTTGACATCACGCACACAGTGACAAACAGCAGAGAACTCTGTAATGAAATATTATCAGTAAGTGTATTATACCAGTAAGAGCGTTCGCCCCATGTTGGCTGAGTCCTGCAGCAGCGCGGGTTCAAATCCGACCCGCTGCCCTTTGCTGCGTGTCATCCCCCATCTCTCTCCCCCTTTCATGCCTATCCACTGTCTCTATGTAATAAAGGAAAAAGCCCCCAAAAAATAATCTTAAAAAAAAAATTTTTTTCGGTCCTTCCGATTTCCAGCCGCAGCCTGTCACTCCCTCTTGTACTAACGTTACTTGGTACGTAATATTAGCTTAGACCTCACAATGCCTTGTGTTTCTCACTCCCGCTAAATTATTGTTCATAAGACGTGACATGAGTGATACATGCGGGTAGGCCAAGGCGAGAAGAGGGAGATTAGCTAACGTTAGCCAACATATTTATTTAAAAAAGTCACATTCAAATAGTAATTTCAGCATTTGAATAGTATAGATCTTTTTTTTTTACTATTCAAATTATATTTGACTTTCGGTATTCGTTCCAACAGCCAACTACTAAAACTACTAATAAGGATTATAGAATTTAATGCACATATGAATAGAAGATTGTTGAAGGACCTGTGATGCACACACAACAGAAACTAGAGACGACTGGTCAATTGACGAATGAGTGCAATAATGTGTAGATAAGTGGAGGCTCATATGGGCCAAAGACTCTTCAATATAGTTCAAGAGACTGAGCTGGTTTTTGATTATGACATCTGCATAAACACTGCAACAATGGCAGTGCATACAGTACATGTGCATGTCTCAAGTTTCAGAAGGAAGATTCACAGAATTAGACACTGGGGAATGTATGCATCCTACTGTACAGTATATCACCACACTCAACAATATACTTTTAATATTTAATAACCGAGAGGTCTCAATGGAGATCAGAGCACTGAAAAGAAATAAAACCGCTGTTTGGTGGCTTAATGTTTTTGTGCATCATGTAGAGCTTTATTGTTGTTTAAAAACTATTAAAACACACTTTTGAGCCACATTGTTGCACTGGGTGACATGTTCCTTTATTACCATGAACACACTATTTTATTTTCATTCAATCCCACAAACACTGTCCTGCTGCTTCTCAGTAATGCATATTAATCCTAATTAATCCTAATGCATTAATTAGTCCTCCTGTTTGAGTAAAGTTTGCTAAAAACTACAGTGACCAGCTGCAGTTTTGGTAAGTTTTTTTAAGTTAAATTATATATTTTCAAATTTTCAAAGGAAACAATGGGCATTGAGTGCAAAATCAATTAATTGCAGTGGAGTAGCTGTGATCAATGAATTCACACATTGCTTTCACACAAAGCAAGTGAGATTGTAATAAGGACCTAAGTACAGGAAGAGGTTCGAAACTGAAGACGCACTTAAGGAGTTTTATTATCTTGGCAAACCGAAAAACACTACATCCAACAAGGTCAAATATAGTAACTACTGTAATGGCATCCATCAATCTAGGGCACTGAAGACAATGAACAGGACTAAGATGACTACTGCCTGGCACAGGGGCTGGACAGGGATAATAATGCAGGCATAGAGTCTAACACCAGCCCAGGCCAATATCCACACATTCACCAGACATCAAGATTCAACAGACCATATAAACTACAGTAACCATTTTATTGAAAACATGTTTTTCTTTGTAACTTTAGTTACATTGCCATTTTAGGCCTTACTTTGATACTACAACTTGTCTAGGTTTTGCTCTAGGCCAGTTGGTCTTTGGACTTTTAGTTTAATTTATTTAATTTGACCATGTAACAGTTTTTGAGTTCTTTGTTCATGTGTCTCTGTTGTCCTGCAGTCCTGGAGGGAATTAAGAGCCATAACTAACTAACTAACTAACTAACTAACTAATTAAATAAATAAATAAATACATACATAACTATATAATTAAATGTCTAAATGTGTATATATTTATTTATACTTGTATTTATACTTTTATACTTTCATTTATGCTTTTAGTTATACAAGTATACTTTTATTTGTAATTGTATTCATTGTATTTTATTGTGATGGGGGCATGAGATGGTGGACCCAAATGCGGAGGGAGAGACGGCAGGCATGAGATGAGGTGAGCTTGACGAATTTATTGTGACAAAAACAGCAGAACAGAGGCTGGAAAAACAGATGAACAGGATGCAGAGGGATACAAAAAAGACACACAGGCTGACGGCACGGGAACACACAAGAGGCAAAAGCGGCAAACACAAGCAAAATGATCTGACAAGAGACAAAGGGAACACAGGGGTTAAATACAAGAGGTAATGAACAAACGAGGGACAGGTGATACAACAGGTGAAGCACATTAGGGTGGGGCAGGACAATCAACAAGGCGGGAGAACAGAAAGTAAAACTAGACAAGACAAGACAAGACAGAAAACAGGACTATTAAAATAAAACAGGAAACAGGAAAAACTGACAGGAAACATGAAATCAACTAAACACAGAAACTTGATACCACACAAGGGAGAACAGAGAACACAGGAATTAACCAAAACATACAGAATTCAGAATAAACAACAAAAACAGCAACAGAAATATATAATCAGGCAACAGAAATGTCCAAACCAGGCAACAGAAATGTTCAACCATCACATTTTATACTTGTATTTATTTAGTTATACTTTTAAACTTTTATTTATTACTACTTTTATTTATTCTTTTATACTTTTATTTATCCAAAGCATAACTTGCTACAGGGAAATATTCAATTGTCAACTTCAGCCATCATAAGTCAGGGGGTGTGCTTATGGAAGTAAATCTGTTTCATTGGATTTTGAAACTAAAAAGCCATTGAATTTCTAGCACTAAATATTTATGCATTGAAATTATGTATCTGAATTTTTTTGCTCTGAATTTTCCTCTTCAAATTTTTAACTAATTCTCACCTTTATTTTTCTAAGTTCATAAATTCAGAATCCAAAATTCAACACAAAAAAATTCAATATACCAAATTCTGATGCAAAATACGATGTAGTCAACTAATTTATTTTCAAATTCCTCACATTCAACAGGCCAAATTCAGCTGCAAAATATAATGTTTACAATTCAGTGTTGCTACTATGGAAAATCCCGATCTAGATTCTAGAATTGATTGCTTTTCTTTGGGTTCCCAGATGTTAACACTGAACACTGAGGGCAGGCAGCAGTAATTGTAGTACAAATACTACAACTACACACACATCATGTTACATACACTTATCATTTCTTTATACCCGGAATAATATATACTGTGATTAAGTAATGATACTTAGTGTTGTCTGTAGCCTACTAATATAACAAAACTGAAAAATAATATAGTGTATGATGCAGTATGGAGAACAAACAAGTCTCATATGACCCCAAGAGACTTTAAGTGCAGCTGTTGATGACGTTCACTACAAACAGAAGATGGTTGTAGTCTGTAGCCTGCTGTACAGTAGATAGATCTGGAGCAGCAGGGTGACTTCTAGCTTTCATGGGTTGGTGATAAGACACGGTGCAGCTATGATGCAGCAGCTCAACAGTGGTTGAACCCTTCAGCCCCAATTGGAACAAAATACAGTTTTTTCTGTTTCTGTTATGAAAGGGGGCTTGGCCTGAGTAAGTGGGCGTGGTTAAAGTATAGAGGGTGGCTCAGTATCACATGTCGACCACATATTATAAATTTCATGTAAATCAGATGATGTTTGTCATATAAGGCGCATTTCCTGTTTCCAGTGGGGGGTGCTATGACCAAAAGTAAATATTGGACTATAGCTGTCCTCAGAACTGGACCCTTGTCAATCGTGAGAAATTTACGGCAGATACGACAACGTACACTCAAGTTATAACAATTTCTCTGTTCATCGCTAAACACTCAAAATGGCCGCCATGCCACGCCCACACCGTTTGATGAAAAGTTTTTCTTTTAATAACTTTTCGTCTTTAAAAAGGTGTTGAGATGGTACAGACCAAATTTGAAGTCTGCCGCATGAATCTCTAGGAGGAGTTCGTTAAAGTATAGCACCTTGACTTTTATTCCTACTTCCTGTTGCCACTAGGGGCCGCTATGACTTTAAGTAAATATCGGCCTTTATTTGTCCTCAGGGTTGGACTCTTGTGAATCCTGAAAAGTTTCGAGCCAATCGGACACTCAAGTTACACCCACTTCCTGTTTCGGCGGCGAAACGCACAAAATGGCCGCCCCACCACGGCCTATGACGAAATTTTTTTTCTTTTCACAACACTGCAAAAATTAACTCTAAATGTAAGAAATAAAATACCTAATTTGAGAAGTTAAAGACTAGAA